>CAUYPK010026694.1:0-14290 GCA_963574355.1 Loris lydekkerianus | reverse complement strand
CCTTACCAAAGCACTAGGTTTTGTTATTGTGGCTTATCTCCCACAACCTTACAAAAGCCACTTTCAGAGTTTTGGCTGGAGAGTCTGAGGACCTACTTGGTGTGATCAAGCTAGGTCTGTTTTGATATCAGTCAACCTCTACCCTATCCTAGGAAGCCACAGTATTAGGTTTAAATTTTGACTGTGAAGAGATACAAACAGCTATGGCACCCAGCCTCTACCCTTCAGTTCTTTTCCACTACAGAACTTTGAAGGTCAACCTCAGAATGTCCCTGAGTGGATTGCCCAGACACAAATTCTAGTTAAACTGTCTCAGGCAGTGAAAATCCTGCTAAACAGAGAGGGATTCAAGGGTCTCCAATAGCACAATTGGAGCCAGGGATTGATACCCTTGCCGACAAGACTCAGTCCACACTGTTGGAGGCCCAGTTGGAGCCAGGGGCCATGCCCTTGCCAACTCGCCTCAGTGCACACCCAGCTAGCCTCTGCTTGCCAGACCAGTTTTAGTCAGGGGACCACATCCCCACCTGCCAGTCTCAGTTCACTGCCTGGCAAGCCTTTATTCACAGACTCTGTTGGAGTCAGGGCACCACACCCTGCCTGCAGGTATCAGTCCTCCCCCGGTAAGCCTCTGCTCACTGGCCCGCTGAAGACAGGGAATCATGCCCTTGTCCTCAGATCCTGGTTCATACCCAGGAAGCCTCTGCTTGAGGGTTCTGTTGGAATCAGGGGACCCCACCCTTTCCCTCAGATCTCAGTCCATGCCTGGTAAGCCTCTGCTCACAGGCCCAGCAGGGGCTGGGAACCAGTCCTGCCTGCTGAACTCAGTCCACATGGGGCAACCACTCTCCCTCTGTAGGGGCCATCAGAGCTGGGGGTTCTGCACCCACAGTCTGAACAAAGGGTCAGCACCACCACTGGCCAGGCAAATTCATAGGTGACTGCTCCTCCTCCCACTGAGTATCCCTTTCTTCCCGCAGCCTCTTTCTTCCCTGTCCAGATTCTGTCCTGATGGTTGGTGGTCCACAGTATGCCCAGATCTCTCAGGAAAAGAACATTCTGTCCTGTGCAGGGGTCAGAACTTCAGACTGCAATGTGAGGGGGGAAGGGTGGAATGGGAGTTTGGACTTGTGGGGGAAAATATTTGGTCAATTTTATGCCTGGCGGGGTGGTGTCTAGGTTCATCAGTGGGACCTCCCTGAAGAAAGTGACTTGGTGTTTATCAGCTCTCTTCAGTGAGGTAAAATGAGAGGTCTTTTGTCCCCTGAATTCACAGATAACTTGCAGTGGGCCTCTTGCTTGGGGAAGGAGTCTCCCATCCCCTAGTTGTTAGGCTTTGTACCTATAATTTGTTTTCTTGAATGCTCTTCCTTAGAGTTACAGCCTGCTGAACTTCTTTCTTGGGTCAGCTCTCCACCTTTGGCTTCATAGAGTCTGATTCCATCCAGTTTTTCTCCCTCTGGTCAGGAGTCTCTGCTGAGGGTTGCTACCAGTCGGTCATCTTCCCAGAATTCCCACCATGCTTATTTTCAATCTCATCCAAAGTCTTATCTGTTCTCTATCAATGTACTGCTGAATCTTCCTTACGAAGGCATATCCTATACTGTTCCTTTGGTTTTAAAGAAGTGCTCTCTTGGAAACTGACTTGGGAGTCCCAGGCTGATTTCCCAACCTGTAATAAAGTGTATGTATAAAGATAGCTGTGTTGTTATACAATTTAATTAGTATATCATTCAGACATTTGGACAAATGCCTGGCTCTCTTTTTGCATGTTCATTTAGCTTTTAGTCTAACTCCCACATGAAATAAACAAAAAGGCTAATTGCTTTTGGATTTTAGCACTGGGTGAAATACCTGGATTCATTATGTGAATCATATTTTATAGGTGGATTAAGGGTTCTATGGGTAAATGAAAATTTCAAGGTGACAGCTGTAATACTTAAAGCAAGGCAATTGAAAGGTTTAGGTTCCCAAAGGCAGCATATGAATCCATCTGACATGCTTCTAGTTTTCATAGCAGCACAAAATGTTTGCACATGATGACAATGTTGTCTCAAGATGGTAAGAGTTTAGATCTCCAAAACAGTAGTGTGCTGGTGTTTAAGAACCTACTCTCCAGTAAAAAAGAAAAAAGTCTGATTTTTTTGTGTCTACTTATTTTCCTGGTGTAACTATTCCCACTAATTCTAAACTGCTAATTAGCAGTTAGGAAGAGATGCATATGTCTGACCTCACCAGCTGATTGTGGCTGTTCTAGCACACTATTGTAAGAGCCCATGGGGTAAGGTCTGGGCTCAGAGGTTAGACCAGATTTTCCAATAGTTTCTGCAAGATGTCAGGGGTTGCAGTGGCTCTATTACCCTGAGCACATTGTAGGGCAGCTAAGATGGTGTAACCTCTCCAACTTTCTTGAGAATGAAGGAGGCAGATGTAGGGGACTGGCTTCCATCTTGAAATTTCAGGTGTGCCTGACGCAGCAAAGTATAGGTTATATGTGTGGTCTCTGCTGTCAGATGGACTTTGTTTGCTGCTGCCTACTTTGCACATCCACATTATGGAGGATCATTTGGGGGAATTGAGAGAGCATAACTGGTTTTAAAAATTTCTGTAGCTGGTTTTGAAAGCATTTGGCACAGTGCTTGCCACTGAGTAAATGGCAGTTGTTATCTGAAGTCTAGGCTGTGCCCAAAATATGACAGAAGATGGGTTTTAATCCTGTGCAATGCTCATTGCACATTTTGTGTGGTAAGTATTTGGCTTGGTGCTGGATTATAGAGAAAATTTGGGTCTGGACCCTGCCTCCTAGGGCTGGTAACCTGTAGGAGGTCTCTGTGGAGTGTGATTTGGATTAGTCCCAGGACCCGCCCACCTGTCCTTCTCATTTCCCATGATGGCAGGTGTCTGATTGTTTGGATCCAATCATAGTTTGGGGTCCAGTTGCCATGCAGCAGATGTGCAGACCACTGGAGAAACTCTTGGGGCAAACAAATTTCTCCAGTGACCCTCCAGGCATGTCAGATCCTCCAAAAAGCTAGAAGTTTAAGTATCATAGCCATGGGACCATCACTGTCTTCTGCCAGCTCCCCTACCTAATGATTACCACATAGTAACAAAGTGTGATGAGGGGCCTCACCTGAAGTCTAGAAGAGACTTCCCATAGGCTGCTTCCAACCAATGACTGAGTGTGGCAGAGATACTAAGGCAGACCTATTCCCTGAGTCCTTGCACTGCCTCAGTTGCACACTCTGATAATCTTTACACAAACACCCTATATTGGCCTATATATCCCTTCCCCGTCTCACTTACCCTGCTCCTGGGGATCACTTTCTAAATAAACCACTAAAACTCAAATCCTTCTGTGCCTTCCTCTGGGGCCCTTAACCTATGGCAATATTTAATGTCCATAGTCCTGGCTATTGGTAGCAGTATGTTTAAGAGCTTACCCTGTATTGAGCACTCTGCAAACACTCTGTCCTATTTCCCAACAGTCTGATTTTACTGCTGCATCAGCTCTGGGATATGGATCACCACTTACAGAAATCACTTCTGCCTTAGAATGAGGGTCATCTTGATAGTGCACCCATGCCTGTAGTCACAGGGAAGACCTTGATCTTTCCTATGGGGAATGAATAGCCCTGGAAGCCTACAGTGCCACCTGCATGAATATAGTGTACAGGGAAGGGCATGGTACTGGGAAATGAGAGATGTGTTTTGACATTGGCCAGATGTGGATTAAGAAGGTCATTTTTAAAGCTCTGTGAGAGTTGGTTTCTCCATCCATAAAGCAAAGTGGCTAGGCTCCATTAGCTTTTCTCAAAATGTATTCTGTAGAAACAATGGTTATTCAGAAATAAGATCTCTTGCTTAAACAAATGTGCAAAATTTCTTGTTTTTCTTTTTAAGGCACAATAGAATTCCATTGTGTATATATACGATATTAAAAAAATCCATTCATCTATTCATGAATGCTTAGGTTGTTTCCATATCTTGACTATTGTGAAAAGGTGCTGTAATGAACATTGGGAGTGTAGATATCTCTTTGGTTTACTGATTTCCTTTCTTTTATATATAAATCCATGGCAGAATTTCTGGGGTCTATGGTAATTCCATTTTTTTTTTTTTTTTTTTGAGAAAAATTCAAAATGTTTTCCAAAATGGCTGTACATTTGTTATCTTTCATCTTTTTCATTATGACCCATCTAATAGGGGTGAGGTGATATCCCACTGTGGTTTTAATTTGTATTTCTCTGATAATTAGAGATCTTGAGCAATTTTTCATATCTTTTGGTCATTTGTATGTCTTCTTTTGAGAAATATCTATTCAAGTCCTTTTCCCCATAGGACATTATGTTACATGAAATAAGCCAGGCACAGAAAGACAAATATTGGATGATGTTGCTTACATGTAGAATCTAAGAAAGTTGAATTCAAAGAAGTAGGATTTCTAGAGGCTGGGGGGATTAGATAGTGAAAGGGAGGACATTGTGGTCAACAACTACAAAGTTTTAGTGAGATTGGAGGAATAAATTTAGCTGCTATATTGCACATCAGAGTGACTAAAATTAATAATAATGTATATTTCAAGATAGCTAGAAGAATTTTAATTATTCTTACCACAAATAAATGATATATATTTGAGGTGATGAATATGATAATTACTATGATTTAATCATTCCACCGTGAATATATGTATTGAAACATTACTTTGTACCCTGTAAATATAGAATTATCTGTTGATTAAAAATAAAATAAAATAAACAAAAGCCCCAAATGTGGTAAATGCTCCTTACCAAATCCTCTTCTTATAGGTTAACAATAGACATATACATGCTAAGGACTATGAAAAGTCTTGCATAAAATAAATATTTTTAATATTGTTTAACCCTGTGTTGCCCCCCAATTTTTTGTTTGATCACACAATTCCTTTTATGTACAATTCTTACTAATATCTGGCAGACTTTCTATTCAAAAGAAAGATATGAATGGACTGATTACCAAAGGACTTTCCAGGGCCGGCATTTGAGTGAATAGAATACTTATAAGCTGAGTTATGAGAAAATTCATCAGAAGACATCAGAGGGAAGGATATATTTGAGCTGAGGACTCAGGAGGGAGGTGGCATTTGAGCCAGAACTTGAGGGATAAGAAGGTTTTCAACAAATGAGGAATAAGAAGCTGGAAATTCTAGGGAACCTTCCCTAACACATTCTATGAAGCAAACATCATCCTGATACCAAAACCAGGAAAGGACTGAACTAAAAAGGAGAACTACAGAACAATTTCACTAATGAATATCGATGCAAAAATACTCAACAGAGAACAACATTAAAACAATTATACATCACAATCAAGTAGGCTTCATCCCAGGGATGCAAGGCTGTGTAACATATGAAAATCCACAAATGCAATTCACCATATTCATAGAAGCAAAAACAAAGACCATATGATCCTCTCAATGCAGAAAAAGCATTGTATAAAATTCAGCACCCTTTTATAACAAGAACACTTAAGAATATAAGCATAATTGGCATATTTCTTAAACTTATTGAGGCCACCCATGACAAACTCACAGCTAAGATATTGGATGGAGTAAAACCGAAAGCTTTTCCACTTAGAACAGAAACCAGACAAGGATGTCATCTATCACCACTACTATTCAATATAGTGCTAGAAGTTCTAGCCAATGCAATCAGGAAAAAGCAGGACATAAAGGACATCCAAATGGGGGCAGAGTAGGTCAAACTCTTGCTCTTTGTTGAAGAGATAATCTTATACTTAGAAAACCCCAGAGACTCAACCACATGACTCCTGGAAGTGATCAAGAAGTACAGTAATGTCTCAAGGTATAGAATCAATGTCCACAAATCAGTAGACTTTGTACCCTGTAGTAACAGCCAAGTCAAGAAGCTAATCAGAGTTATAATTCCCTTCACAATAGCTTCAAAGAAAATGAAATACTTAGGAATATACCTAACAAAAGAAGTGAAGGATCTCTACAAAGAGAATTAACCCTGAGAAAAGAGATGGCAGAAGACATTAACAAATGGAAGAACATAGCATGCTCTTGGTTGGGAAGAATTAACATTGTTAAAATGTTTATACTACCCAAAGAAATCTACAGATTCAATGCAATTCCCACCAAAATACAAACATCATAGTTTGAAAAAGTGGAGAAAATAATTCTTCATTTTGTATGGAACAAGAAAAAACTCCATATAGACAAAGCAATTTTTAGTAATAAAAACACAGCCAGAGGCATCACTCTACCAGACTTTAAGTTATATTACAAATTCATAATAATCAAAACAGTATGATGTTGGCACAAATATAGAGACATAGAAATATGGAACTGAAGAGAAAACCAAGAGATGGAAGCAGTCTCTTATAACCATCTGAACTTTGATAAACCAAACAAAAGCATATACTGGAGAAAAGAACCCCTATTCAATAAATGGTGCTGGGAGAACTGGATAACCACATGTAAAAGACTGAAACAACACCTACACCTTTCACTGCTTATGAAAATTGACTTAATATAGATAAAAGATTAAAATCTAAGACATGAAAGGATAAGAATCCTTGAAGAAAGTATGGGAAAAACTCTTGAGGATGTCAGTCAAAGGTTTTCATGAAGAAGAATTCAGTGGCAATCACACCAACAACAAATACAGACAAGGGGGCTTAATTAAGCTGTAAAGCTTCTGTATAGCTAAGGGCACAATGAGTAAAGCAAATAAACAACCTTGAGAATGGGAAAAAGTATTTGCATGTTATGAATCTGGCAAAGGCTTAATAACCAGGATCTATAGAGAACTCAAAATCATCAACGAAAAAGAATAAACAATCCCATCTACCACTAGGCAAAGACATGAAAAGAACCTGTGAAGAAGATAAATGAATGGCTAACAAACATGTGAAAAAATGCTCATTGTCCCTAATAATCAGAGCGATGCAAATCAAAACTACCCTGAGATACCTCTTAACCCTAGTGAGAATAGCCCACATCACAGGGTTCCAGAGTTTCAGATTCTGGGATGAGTGTGGAGAGAGAGGAACAATTTTTACATTGTTGGTGAGATTGAAAACTAATACAGCCTCTTTGGAAACAAGTTTGGAGAATTCTTGAAGAACTCAAATTAGCTCTCCCATTTGATGCCATAATCCCACTACTATGCATCTACCCAGAAGAAACAAATCATTTTATCATAAAGATGTTTGTACTAGAATGTTTATTGCAGCTCAATTTACAATGATCATTTAGGTTGTGGAAACAATCTAAATGGCCATCAACTCAGGAATGGAGTAATATACTGTGGTATATGTATACCATGGAGTACTATGTAGCCATAAGAAAAGATGGAGACTTTACATCTTTGTATTAACCTGGATGATGTTGAAACACATTATTCTTAGTAAAGTATCACAAAAATGGTAAAGTACATATCAAATGTACTCAATTTTATTATGAAACTGGATCTAACACACACCCATATAGGAGAAAAACTTAATGCTATTCAAGTTGGGGGGAGAAGGAATGAAGGGGTGGGGGAGATGGAGGGAATTTTATTATGAAACCAGATGTAACACATGCCCATATAGGAGAAAAACGTAATTCTATTCAAGTTGGGGGGAGAGGGAACAAAAGGGCAGGGGAGATGGAGGGGATTGGTGTGCTCCCACTTAAAGGGGACAAGGTTGGGGTGTATGGCACACCTTTTGGGTGCAGGACACCCCTACAGGAGGTACTGTACCTACCAAATTAAAAAATTGTTGCCTGGTTGTTTAAACCCTCACAATAACCTGAAATTAAAAAACATAGTACTATACCATATAATGAAATTCTGGGCAATTAAGGACTGTATATCAGATGGTAGTCCTTTAAGATAATAATACCACATTTTATTATACTTTTTCTATGTTTAGATACACAATATTTGCCATTGTGTTATAATCCCCATGCCTATAATATTCAGTACAGTAACATGCTGTGCAGGTTTGTAGCACAGGAGCAATAGGCTCTAGCATATAGTCTAGGTATATAGTAGGCTGTGCCATCAAGGTTTGTGTAAGTATACTCTATGATGTTCACACAAAATCACCAAGTGATAAATTTCTCAGAATATATTCCCTCTGTTAAGGGAATCTATATCATGCTAGAACCCAGGGTTTCCCAGCTCAGACCATGAGGCTTCTATGCATGAAGGAAAGGCTGGAGACTGGGCTTCTCCAGGGCTCCTTTTCTTGTTTGACAGTGTGTGGAAGCCAGCTGATCCCCTATGGCTTTTGGTGTTCAGCAACCTAGCCTGAATTATGGACCATAATTTCTATAATTTAACACATAATTCCAGGATACTTATCTTTTTATCATCTGTGCCTCCATGGTAGTACCTCCCTTCAATTCTCTCAAACTTAGAATGGAGTAAGGTCACCTTGGCTCAGATGTTTTACAGATCCTTCTTTCTTCAGCTTCCTCTTTATGGATAATAGCTCAACCCCCTTAGCAGGATATTCAAGTTCTTCTTGGGATGTGACCATTGCTGTGCCTCCAATCTCAACCCAATTCCCTCATCCTGCATTTCAACTATGCCAGGCCCCAGTCAAGATCATAGACTTCAGGCTGCTTCACACCATCTAGGGACTTCTGTATCATTTTTCAAAGTGCCTGGTGTAAAGCTCTTCTTGACCCCACCTCAGGCACATTGGCTAACTCCTCCTCTGTGTGAACAGACTTTCACAGCAATTGTGACTGTTCAGTTTAATTACTAAACAATTAGTTAAAAAATAGACATCACTGTCTCTAAACTATTGGCTCCCATGGAAAGCTATATCTCATTTACCTCTATATCTCCAACTCCTAAGCATAATGCCTGAACCATAGAGGAGCTCATAAAATATTTGTTGGATAAATGAATGGAGCAGAGAAATAATACAGCTGATAGTCCATGTCAGAAAAAATTACCATAATAATGTTCTATGTCTTGATAGAGTTTTTCCTTTACAGGGATGTACATTTGTAAAACTCATGGGATGGTAAACTTAAAAGTCATGCAATTCACTCTCTGTGGGTTTTACCTAGGAAAAAAAATACTGTAAATGAAACTGAACTCTAGTTAATGGCAATTGTGATGAAATATTTAAGTGTGAAGTATACCGATGCCTGAAACTTACCTTGAAATGTACCAAAAAATAAGAAGGATTGATAAATAGATAGAGGGTTAGATAGATGGATAGAAAATATAGCAAACTGTCAATTAGAATGTACATGCAGGTAAATGGGTATACATGCCACAATTCTTTCTATACACTTGAAAACGTTCATAATAAAATGTTGGAAATGAGAAAGAAATCACCAAGAGATGTATTTATTGTTTATAAAGCTAAGAAACCCAGGGTTCAGTTCTGGAGCACTGATGCATCATATTTTATTATTGGCAGAAATATCATTGATCACAAAAGTGATCATACCCTCTCCACTTAAAACACATGAAATACAGGCATTTGGCTGTCTTTTGGGAGGAATATTTAGGAAAAAAATTAGGTGGCAACAGAATGCATCCTTTCCATTCCTATAAACCTCAAGTAAGCACTCTTTTAGCTTCCAGTCAGTATTTAATCAGCATACCATAACTTTTATGGGGCTGAAATGAAATGCTTCTGAGACACTAAATTTCAAGTGTTGCTGTAAACTTTGGTCATCTGAGCTTGATTTACATATGATGGCCCCATCAGCTGTGATGATGGGGATAATGACTATTGTTGGGGTTGATCATCTGGGAAAATGCACACACATACACATGCACACCACCATATTTTCCATCTGTTTTGTATCTTTAGCATATTGGGTAGGAAGTAAGTAGCAAAGATGATTCACAACTTCTATTTATCAAAACAAGCATAATTTACATGAATTTCAAGGTGACAGTATAACAGGAAGTTTCTATTTGAAAGCAACACATGAATTTAAACACTAGAGGACATCTATTAATTCATGTAACTAAAAATTCTAGGCTCAGGCAAGTTTCCCTCATCATCTGAATAACTGTTAGAATTCCTAATTACAGAGTAGGAAAGAGCTCTTGACCCAGAAATTCCAACAAAGTTCCAAGATTTATTTCAATTGGGCCTCCTGAGGTTGTATGATGCAACAGGTAATGAATTACTATGGCCAGGTAGATGGAATGTGCTGATGTGTGGAGCCTAAATCATTTATGGAGCAAGAGACTAGACTTAGCTTCCTTGGAACCATGTGGATCTCCATATAGATCCCTATGTGAAAATGGGGGCTTGTAGAGAAGACAATGAATACTTGGGGAAGTTATCATTTTATATAGTGATATATAAATGCTCACTACAAATCATCAGTTTCCTTCCTGTGATTTGATTAAAGTCAAGTTTCTACATTGAAAGGAACAAACATCATTTTTGTTGGTTATGCAACAGAGATCAAATACGTAGAAAATATGAAAAGACATTGGAAACAGGCAGGGTTTTTTTTTTTTTTATTCCAAGCCAATAGAATGGTACATTTTTTATTTTTGTTAGTGTCTATTCTGGCTGGTTCATTTGACATTAAGAAGTTGACAGGTCAGTGAATACAGATGGGGGGAGGTATATATAAGGAGAGGGAGCAGCATTTAATATGTGCCAACATACAGTGGAAAGGGACTAATATTTATTGAGAACCTATGGCAGGAGGTCATCTAGGCAGTTAGTAGTATTGTGCTTTTTTTTTTTCTCCTTAACAGAGAACATACTGAAAGAGAGGAATGGAAAATGGAAGAGAAAAAAATGTGCTGAGAAAGGTAAAAATGTTCAGGGAAAAGATAAGGGAAGGAAAAATTCTCTACCCAAGAAGATGGAGATAAAGTTAGAATAGAACTCAAAAAATACATAGTTAGTTTGGATTCTGCCTTTAATTTTGTAATTTCTATGCTGTAAACTCCACAAAAAAAGCAGAGAAATGTGCTGGAGACCAGTGTTTAAGTCAACCCTGCTTGGACCATGGCCACACATGTGACCTTGAACAGTATGCTTAGCCTTTTCTCCTTGACAGATAATAGTCTTTCTCTGTGATTGTGAGTTGCTAAAGAGAGTGAAGATAAAAATGGAAGAAAACAAGGGTAACACTAAGAAGGTGGTGGACATTCAACAAAATTTGGCTGAATAGATTCCATGAGTTGGAAATTTCTTTTGCTCTGTTAATATCTACTTGTCAATCAATTATCTACCTATCAATGTATCTATGTTTCTATGTATCTGTTTATCTATGTATTATTTCTGTTCCTTACTGGATTTTGCAAGAGTTTGCACATATATAGAAAACTGTTTAATAAAACAGTGAAACATAAATTTAAAAATTTGGAAGAAGGAAATGTTTAAATATTAGAAACTTGATGTAGATATAATACGTGGATAAAGAGACCCAACTCAGTTTGCATAACTGAGCTGTAAGTTTGGCTCTGAGCTTTCTTGCAGATAAATGAAAAAAGGGAAAAATCTCTTACTTTATAATTTTCAATATCTATGAGCATTAGAAATACTAGTTCCTTATTGGGGGCATGGAAACCAAACTTTATGTAGAAAAAGGTTACAAAAGGAAATACCTCACATGGGGTGTGGAGGAAGGGAAGGGAAGAGTGTTGAATGGAAGAACGTTGGAGCTCAATACAATAAAAGATCAAAAGCTGAAGAACAGTGTGTTTTTACAATGCTTTGTTTTTATAAAACTTTGCTCAGGTTAGTAAAGAAAGTAGAAATCCTTTAAGGAGATAGTAATATGAAGCTATAATGGGCTGACATTGACAAGTGAATAAGTCCTTCTGGAGTTGGAGAAATGGTCGGGTTTTGAAGGCACCTGTGATGAAATAATTTGCAAAATGAGGAGTGCTGCTGGCTACAAATAACCTAATTAGATGTCCATTCTATCTAAATGGATAAAGCTGGGAGGACATTCCTTCAATGCTCTTCTCTCTACTTACAATGGCATTTGCCACCAGCAGTCCCATGTATCAGGCCTGGGGTGAGTCTTGGTTTGGCCCGTTGGCTACCTAATCACAGCTAGACTGGATCCTGGGGGTGAGGTGGGAGGAGGCTAACTGGTCTAGAGTTGACCATGTTATTGGTATGCCTCTTTGAGTGGGGAAATATAAATTGGCTCTTTGGTGAGCTGTTGCTCTGAGGGCATCTGAGGAGCAGCTGTGATAATGAGTAAGAAATTATCCTCATAGGCTTCCCTTTGAATGGGCCTCTACTGCCCCCTCTGTCAGTGAGTGAGAAGTTTTCTACAGGAGGCGCTTAGGGGACCCACACGAAGAACCCTGAGTTGTGTTTGGGCCATGGTCTTGAAGGAGCAGTACTTCTAGGACAAGTAGCATGACTCCGTGGTGGTGGCAAGTGACCTTCCTAATGGGAAGGTCTATCTCGGAGGATATACCAGTTCTGTGAGGTACAGCCACATCACCTCTGAGATTTTCCCCCCATTATCAATCTTGGACAAGTGAGAGTTGGATTTAAATGAAGTCCAAAAATTTTAATTTGCCTCTGCATTAACAAATCTGATTCTGGAATTGATGGTATATATGGAAGAGAGATTATAGCATATGATTCTCCATTAGAATGTACAAGGAATGCCCTGGACTCTAAGGAATTAGCAACTCTACTCTCTTGGAAAAGTCCTAAGAATGAGGTACAAAGAGATGATTTAGCATTAAAAGAGATGGATGAGAGGTTTTTCTTATCACAAAATATTTGCAACTTAATGATCTGATTTTTAACCACACATATTAAATTATGATAAATGGCCACAATCTGACATATCCATAAATGTTTTCTTTTGCATGTGTGTGAAGTCATGGAATGAGAAAATAAAAAAAATGACTGGAGTCATTATAAAAATAAGGAAGTAGTAGAAGAATGAAATAATGTTCTGCAATTTTATACATCAGTAGAACTATAAATTGAATAACTCTTGTGTATAATCATATGTGATTTTGGTTGTCACTGGATTATTTATATGTATTTGCTTTTCTTAGATTGAAAGTCCGTTGAGGACAGGAATTGTCTACTTAGTAGAGTAAG
Organism: Loris lydekkerianus; assembly: GCA_963574355.1. Taxonomy (NCBI): domain Eukaryota; kingdom Metazoa; phylum Chordata; class Mammalia; order Primates; family Lorisidae; genus Loris; species Loris lydekkerianus. The sequence continues at coordinate 1,213 of CAUYPK010026694.1, read as the reverse complement.
CATTCAAAGGAAGTTAATTCCAATATTTCCTTATGTTTTTCTTAAATTAGTGTTAATGCACAATTTTACCTTAATTATGTTTGTTACAGGGATTTTCAATAATGTTATCTTTCTCCTGTTAACTTTGTATTAATATTAATTTTTTTGCTTTTATTCATCTGGAACTTTTTTCTCTCCTTTTTACCATGTGAATTGTAAATGGTACATATTTATGGGGTGCATTTTGATGTTTTGGTATGTATCTATGTTGTTAGTAGATAGTATATCTGCTAACTATACTAATAGTATTTCTTTCACCTCATGCATTCATCCTTTCTTTTTGGTGAGAACATTGAAAAGTCTTTCTTCTAGCCAGTTTTTAATATGCAATACTTTACTATTAACCACAGTCACTCTACCAAGCAATAGAACACTAGAACTTACTGCTCTTCTCATTGACAAACCTCTCCCCATCATCTCCTCTCCCCCATGCTTTCCAGTCTCACTGCTCTGTAATATCAACATTCTGGGGGTGGAGGGGGCAGGGATGCACATGTGGGTGAGATCATGTGGTATTTTCTTTCTGTGTTGGCTTATCTCACCTAACATGATTTCCTTCAGGTTCATCCATGCTGTCACAGGTGACAAAGATTTTTGTTTTTTTTTTTATTGTTAAATCATAGCTGTGTACATTAGTGCAATCAAGGGGTACAATGTGCTGGTTTCATATACAATCTGAAATATGCTCATCAAAATGTTCAACATAGCCTTCATGGCATTTTCTTAGTTACTGTATGTAGACATTTGTATTCTGCATTTAGTAGGTTTTGCCTGTTCCCATTCTAAGATGAACGGTAGGTGTGGGCCCACCCATTGCCCTCCCACCAACCTAACCTCCCCCCTCCTTTCCCCTCCCTTGGCCCTTTCCCCATTTTCTTGTGCTATAGTTGGTTTATAGCCTTCATATGAAAGCTATAAATTAGCTTCATAGTAGGGCTGAGTACATTGGATACTTTTTCTTTCATTCTTGAAATACTTTGCTAAGAAGAATATGTTCCAGCTCCATCCATACAAACATGAAAGAGGTAAAGTCTCCATCTTTCTTTAAGGCTGCATAATATTCCATGGTATACATGTACCACAATTTGCTAGTCCATTTGTGGTTCGATGAGCACTTGGGCTTCTTCCATGATTTAGCAATTATGAATTGGGCTGCAATAAACATTCTGGTACA
>CAUYPK010026693.1:0-33055 GCA_963574355.1 Loris lydekkerianus | reverse complement strand
ATCCATTTGTGGATCGATGGGCACTTGGGCTTTTTCCATGACTTAGCAATTATGAATAGGGCTGCAATAAACATTCTGGTACAAATATCTTTGTTATGATGTGATTTTTGGTCTTCTGGGTATATGCCCAGTAGAGGAATTATAGGACCAAATGACAGATCTATTTTTAGATCTCCAAGTGTTCTCCAAACATCTTTCCAAAAGGAAGGCATTAATTTACATTCCCACCAGCAGTGTAGAAGTGTGCCCTTTCCTCCACATCCACGCCAACATCTCTGGATTTGGGATTTTGTGATATGGGCTAATCTTACTGGAGTTAGATGATATCTCAAAGTAGTTTTGATTTGCATTTCTCTGATGATTAAGGAGGATGAGCATTTTTTCATCTGTCTGTAGGCGTGTGCCTGTCTTCTTCGGAGAAGTTTCTCTTCAAGTCCCTTGCCCACACTGAGATAGGATCACATGTTCTATTCTTGCTTATACGTTTGAGTTCTCTGTGGATTCTGGTTATTAAACCTTTGTCGGAGACATAACCTGCAAATATCTTCTCCCATTCTGAGGGCTGTCTGCTTGCTTTACTTACTGTGTTTTTGGCTGTGCAGAATTTAAGTAAATTTTAAAACCAAAATTATGATGACTAATCTGCACAGTATATGAAGTTGTATGGATTGGTCATCAGAAGTGCCTCGAAAAAATAAAGGCTTCTTTTGCAAAAAGATGCTCAGTGATACACAGTTTTTCAAGCTTGTGCTAAGTTTAGTGACCTCTAAAACATAGTTCTCCATTCTCTTCAGCTTTAAATTGTCCTTACATCTCCCCACTGGATTTGATGAATGGTAAGCTAACGCTTCCTTAGGAGAGTGTTAGTGGGATTGTCCTGTAAAATGTGACCACGAAACTGCCAGCCTTTCTTTACACCATGTCACGTCGTTTGATGCTTTCTAAAGGCAAGAAATTGCCACAGCCCATCCCAACCATTATCCAGGAAAGCAGTCATCACCATGACCTATAATATCCAAATCTTATCTTCATGTTTGGAAGCACGTTCACTAAGTGACTCTTCCCCAGGATCCACTGTTAAACTCACTGTTCAAGGGTCTTCTGTTCACTCAATCTCATATTTTTTCCCCTGGTGACATTAAAGAGCTTAGAGACCTCCCTCGTCTGCATAGAACTCTGAATATTCTTTTAAAAATAATACATGGGCTGGGCATGGTGGCTCACACCTGTAATCCTAGCACTCTGGGAGGCTGAGGCAGTTGGATTGCTTGAGCTTAGGAGTTCGAGACCAACCTGAGCAAAAGCGAGATCCCATCTCTACTAAATGTAGAAACACTAGCCAGGCCTCATGGTGGGCACCTGTAGTCCCAGCTACTTGGGAGGCTGAGGCAGGAGGATTGCTTGTACTAAGGAATTTGAGGCTGCTATGAGCTAGCTATGGCCCTCTGGTCTGGAGAGCAGAGTGAGACTCTGTCTTAAAAATTAAAAAAGGAATAATAATACATGTTTTCATAATGCAGAAAATACAGAATATATTAAAAAAAAACAACCCAGGAGCATTAAAATAATATGAAATCATTCGAACCAGAGACACTACTATTAATATTTGGGTTCATTAAGGAGGGAGAAGGGTGGGGCCTTGGTGTGTGCCACACCTTCTGGGGGAAAGACATGATTGCAAGAGGGACTTTACCTAACAAATACAATCAGTGTAACCTGGCTTATTGTACCCTCAATGAATCCCCAACAATAAAATATATATATATATTTGGGTTCATTAAATACATCACAGTTATTATTGGGGTTGGGTGCCATCATATACATGTAATCGCATGAGGAAGCCCCTTGCCACTTAGTTAGCAAGAATTCATTCTAGGGGCCAGGGGTAGTGGCTCACACCTTAATCCTAGCACTCTGGGAGGTCAAAGCTGGAGGATCACTTGAGCTCAGGAATTTGGGAGTTTGGGACTAGCCAGAACAAGAGTGAGACCCTACCTCTACTAAAAATAGAAAAATTAGCTGGGCGTAGTGGGAGGCGCCTGTAGTCCCAGCTACTTGGGAGGCTGAGACAGGAGGATTACTTGAGCCCAGGAGTTTGAGGTTGCTGTGAGCTAGGCTGGTGCCACGGTACTCTCTCCTAAGCAACGCAGTAAGACTCTGTCCAGGGAAAAAAAAAAAAAAAAAAAAAAAAAAAGGGTGGTGCCTGTGACTCAAAGGGGTAGGGCACCGGCCCCATATGCTGGAGGTGGTGGGTTCAAGCCCAGCCCCTGCCAAAAACCACAAAAAAAAAAAAAAAAAAAGAAAAAGAAAAAGAAAAAGAAAAAAAAAGAATTCATTCTAGGACAGAGCCAGAATGTCTCTGAGTGTGTTGAGTGTTCCTCACCCACTTTCCTGAACATTCCCTACACTTGCCCCTTTGAACTTGGAGTTAGCCCTACGTTGGCTGACTCTACGACCACTGGCTCTACGACCTCCCCAGCCTGAAGGTGAATTTCAAACAAATGAGCCTTCTACCCACAAAGAGTGCAGAGATCCCTGGAGTGGAGAATGTGGTGCTCTTCCCAGATTCTACCCTTCAGGACTGAGCTATTTCCACATCTGCTTTGAGTGTATTTTGCCACTTGATAACTCACAGCCTTGTCACTCTCCAAGGTTGCCCTTGGCCAAAGAAAATAGTTGTCCAAGGTTTATGCTCCAGCCCATTGGCAACTCACATCCAATGACCTGTCAAGAAGAGGACCGCAAGGCCCAGCCCCCTTTGCCTCTGTTTGGGAGAACGGTGAAGGGTCAGCTCAGCTTCAAAGCTCCCTGTGGACTCAAATTCCTGAGCTCAAGAGATCCATCCCTTTTAGCTTTTTTTTGGCCGGGGCTGGGTTTGAACCCACCACCTCCGGCATATGGGGCTGGCACCCTACTCCTTTGAGCCACAGGCTGTATGTGAAACTTAGTAATTGTGGAATGTAAATGTCTTAGCACAATAACTAAGAAAATGCCAGGAAGGTTGTGTTAACCAGAGTGAAGAAAATGTGTCAAACGGTCTATGAAACTAGTGTATGGTGCCCCATGATCACATTAATATACACAGCTATGATTTAATAAAAAAAAAAAAAAAGAAAGTAAAGAACAAAGCTCCCTGTGGAGTCCACTGGTAGAACCAAGGCCATTGCTGGGTCTGAGTTCAATTTTTTCCTCTTTGCAAGCCTGCTCCCTTCATTCCATTATGGAGATAGTTCCTAAGAGTATTCCCCCATTAAGCCACCACGTCACAAGTCCTTGTCTCAGAGTCTGTCTCCCAGTGAACCTGGTTCAAAAGAACTGGTTCTAGGAGTGATCTGAGGAAACAAACGCTGACTTGAATCTTGGGATTCCATCACCCCCTGGGGCAGGATGTCAGTTAGATCCTCCTGACTGATGCAGTAGGACTAGCCCCTGGCATTCTGGAGGGGACCAATTGCTTCAATCTTCCCTGAGGGTACAAAAGGACAGAATGTATGAGTAGAAGGGAGCAGCTGGCAGGTGCAGCTTCTCAGGCGTTCAAGGTTGGAAGAAGAAGTAATTACAAAAGCAATGAAACTGGATGGCTCTTGATGAGTGTGGTCTGTGCTTTGCAGAAAGACAGCAAATGTAATGATTGATTTAGGCAGTGTGAAAGCAACTTATTAAAAAAAAACTCATTTCCTGCAGCAGGAGGATAGTTAAAAAAAATAAGAAATCAGACCCAAGACTTAAATATAAGGGTAGTGAAGCCCCCAAGAAAAGCCCAGAAAATCTGCTCTGCCAGCGTGAGGGCCAGTGGACTGGTGAACTAAGATTTGAATGAGGAAAAAGGGTCAATGCCCTTGAGAACCTTGAACCTCAGCCTCGTGTGAATTCTCTGGACCTGCGGAAGTGGCCTCCTTCTCTGTTTAGGTTATTGCTTCTCACTTGCCTGATGGCTTGAAGACAATGAGCAGGCCACCCTGTCCCCTCTTCAGAATTTACCCCCATCTCCCCTTCTGGCCGCCAGACAACAATTAGATCAAGTAGGGAAGTGCTGGACTTGCTAAAAGAGGAAAGAAATAATGAGTCAAAGGAAAATAATCTGAATTCTGGTCACAAGGCATGATGACACAAATTCAGATGTTCTACAATGGAACTGGCCTGAATGCTTTCAAGAAAGATAAAGAAAGGCTAATGAATTCTTCTAGATTAAAAAAGAGTAAGGAGGCTGGGTGTGGTGGCTCATGCCTATAATACACCTAGTGTATGGTGCCCCATGATCACATTAATATACACAGCTATGATTTAATAAAAAAAAAAAAAAAAGAAAGTAAAGAACAAAGCTCCCTGTGGAGTCCACTGGTAGAACCAAGGAGGCTGGGTGTGGTGGATTGGCTGAGCTCAGGAGTCTGAGACCAGCTTGAGCAAGTACAAGACCCTGTCTCTATTAAAAATAGAAAAAAAATCAGCTGGGCATCATGGTGGGCGCCTGTAGTCCTAGCTACTCGGGAGGCTGAGGCAGGAGGACCGCCTGAACCCAGGAATCTGAGGTTGCTGTGAGCTGGGCTGATGCCACAGCACTCTAGCCTAGGCAACAGAGTGAGACATTGTCTCAAAAAACAACAACCAAAAGGCTTGGGCACAGTGGCTTACAACTGTAATCCTAGCACTCTGGCAGGCCTAGGAAGGTGGATAGCTTGATCTCAGGAGTTCAAGACCAGCCTGAACAAGGGTGAGACCCCATCTCTAATAAAAATAGAAAAAAATTAGCCAGACCTAGTGGCAGGCACCTCTAGTCTCAGATATTCAGAAGGCTGAGGCAAGAGGATCACTTGAACCCAAGAGTTTGAGTTTGTTGTGAGCTATGAAGACACCATGGTTTTCTATCCAGGGTGACAGAGTGAGATGCTTGTCTTAAAAAAAAAAAAAGAAAAAAGAAAAAGAAAAGAAAAGAAAAGAAAATCTAAAGAGATAAGACAAATAAAAGCAATATATGATGTTGGCCTGGGTCCTGGTCCAGACTGTGAAGTGCCCAGCGTCAGAGTTAGACTACCTCCTGGAGCCCCTCTTGAGGACTGAGGTTCCCCCACTGAAAGTATTGCCTACTGACAGGTCATATTAATAGTTAGTCCCCCCGCTAAGAACAGGCATCACCCAAGATCACACACCCATCTTGGGGCAGCCCACATCCAGTGACTAGTTAATGTCTTGACCTCTCTGGAATTCCATTCTAACTTCAGGGTTTTCCATGGGATGGGCTGACATCCGTGATGCAGGCTGCTCACGGTTCAGCTTCTCCCTTTGCCAATGCTCTGCCCTTGGCTCTCTACAGGTGCTGCGACTGGAAATGTGCCCCCAAGCACATTTCCTTAGAAGGAAATGTTTTCTAGGAACACTGCCTGAGAGACCAATCCAAAGCCAAGACCTCTCCCTTCAAAAGAACCACAATCCCCACGTTCTCCATCTGCCTCCAGTCAATGCTGCGATGCTTACAATTGAACACGTTCGACCTGTACGCTCTACAAATTCAAATTTCTCAGAATTTTCTGACATGTTTTCTTTTGTTTTTGTTTTTGTTTTGAGGTAGTCTCTCACTAGGTCACCCTTGCTAGAGTATATGGTGTAACAGCTCATAGCAACCTCCAACTCCTGAGCTTAAGTGATTCTTTTGCCTCAGCCTCCCAAGTGGCTGGGACTACAGGCACCCACCACAACGCCCAGCTATTTTTTGGTTGTAATCATCATTGTTGTTTGGCAGGCCCAGGCTGGATTCGAACCTGCCAGCTCTGGTGTATATGGCTGGTGCCTTAGCCGCTTGAGCTACCGGCGCCCAGCCCTGACATAATATTTTCAGTAACAATTTTTAAATGTCTCTTTATCAGACAAATAATACATAATGTTAAAGGTAGACTATAAAACAGGGCAATTAGAACTACCACATAAGGTTCATTATCTCTAGGATTATAAGATATACTGTCTGTGACAGCACTTTGATATTTTGAAAATGTTAGTTAACACAGCTCAGCGCCTGTGGCTCAAGCGGCTAAGGTGCCAGCCACACATACCTGAGATGGCGGGTTCAAATCCGGCTCTGGTTTGCCAAACAACAATGATGGCTGCAATCAAAAAACAGCCAGGAGTTGTAGTGGGCGCCTGTAGTCCCAGCTACTTGGAAGGCGGAGGCAGGAGAATCACTTGAGCCCAGGAGTTGGAGGTTGCTGTGAGCTGTGATGCCATGGTACTCTACCCAGGGTGACAGCTTCAGACTCTGCCTAAAAAAAAAAAAAGAAAAAAGAAAATGTTAGTTAACAATTACATAGGATAGTTATAAACTTCCAAAACTATGTAGACTGGAATATCTCACTCTGATTCATTGATATAAATCTGTCCTTGAAGACAATTGCATATTGGACATTGTCTTCAAACATTTAAAAAACTTTCTTATTGTAAACTGAAAATTAAATGTTTTGTTTTAGAAAATTTCAAACTTAGAGAAAAGTGGAAAGAAGGAATACAATGAACATTCACGTGCCTCTGATTTGGTTTCACCAGTGTTGCCACATTATATGATTTTTTGTGAACCGTTTGAAATCATGACAGTTAATCCTAAATATTTCAGCATGTGACTCCTAAAAATAAGAATATTTTCTGTGAACTGTAGTATGATGTCTTATCTAAGAAAAGTAATACTAATCTTACAGTACTATTTCATATGCAGTCCATATTTGAATTTTCATAATTGGTCCAAAAATGTTTTTCGAAGCTGATCTTTGATTTTTCATTCTTTTGTTCCAGTGACAGAAGACTAATCCTGTTATATTTGGTTGTTAGGGCTCTGGTGTCTCTTAATCTATAACAGTTCCCTTCATTCTTTTGTTTGCTTTTCCTGATAATGACTTGCTTTAAGAGTTCATATCAGTTGCCTTGTAGAATGTCTCACAGTCTTTTTTTTTTTTCTCATTTACTCATGATGAGATTCAAAGGAAACATTTTTGGAATAAGTATTGCATATGGAATATTGCAGCATATTGTATACTTTTTAAGAGCTAATCAAGAACTTGGATAAAGTACTTGGGGTATTAAGTTAAAAATGATTATTATTAACTTGATGGAAAAATTAATTTCTTCAGGGTGGTGCCTGCGGCTCAAAGGAGTAGGGAACCGGCCCCATATAAAACCCAGCCCTGGGCAAAAATTGCAAAAAAAAAAAAAAATTAATTTCTTGAAAGGCTATTTATTAGAGTGCTCTATAAAACTGAAGGTAGGATGAGAGTTCCCAACCTTCAGGGAGGTAGTACCAGAACAGGTCTTGAGACCCTTGTAGAGGGGCTAGTGGTCCTTTAGGTACGGCCAGTGACACAACTCTGCTTCCACGACACTGCATGTCAGGCGTCAGGATCACGTAGCAAGGACAGCCAATGGGGAATTAGGATCAGCAGCCAGGCCAGCTGCTTTCTGTTTGAAGAGATGAGGATATTTACTATTATATGAGGCTTATACAAAAAGGCTTTTACTTCTTTATTTGTTTTTCCCAATAAATTAAGAGATAGGAAAGTGTCTAAAGAATCCTCCAAGCAATAGATCATGTCCTAAGTCATAAAATCATTTCTATATCTCATTAGCCTGCCTTCCAGCCCTAATCCTCTGCCCCCTGATCAATTAAATCACTGACATCCCGGTCACCCAAGTCATAAATTTGGGAATTGCCTAAGAATTCTTCTTAAACCCTCACCTCTGATAGCTCACTAAGTAATTTCTCTTCTTTTTAAAAAGCTTTTTTTTAATTGACAAATAACAAGTGTACATATTTATGGGGCACACGGAGATGTTTCTTTTACTTTCTTTTTTTGAGATAGAATTTCACTCTGTTGCCCAGGCTTCTGTGCAATGACATCAACCTAGCTCACAGGGACCTCAAACTCCTGGGCTCAAGTAATCCTCCTGCTTCAGCCTCCCAAGTAGCTGGGACTATAGGCACCTGGAGTGACTCTCAGCTAATTTTTCTATTTTCAGTAGAGACAGGGTCTCACTCTTGCTCTGGTTAGTCTTGAACTTCTGAGCTCAAGGGAATCTCCTGTCTTGGTCTCCCAGAGTGCTAGGATTATAGGCGTGAGCCACTGTGCCCAGCCATAGTGATGTTTTGATATTTATAGTGTATGGTGAGCAGATCGAGGTAATTGGCATATCCATCATCTCAAACATTTATTTCTTTGTGTTGGGTATGTTCAATATCATCCTTCTAGCTATTTGAAACCATGTAATATATTGTTAACTATGGCCATCTTGCAATAGTCTAGAATGCTAGAACTCATTCCTCCTATCTAGCTATAATTTGCATCCTATTTATTTATTTATTCATTTTTTTTGGAGAGACAGAGTCTCACTTTATCGCCCTCACTAGAGTGCCGTGGCATCACATAGCTCATAGCAACCTCCAGCTCTTGGGCTTGGGCGATTCTCTTGCCTCAGCCTCCCCAGTAGCAGGGACCACAGGCTCTTGTCACAACACCCATCTATTTTTTTTGTTGTTGTTGCAGTTTGTTGCAGTTTGAACCTGCCACCATTGGTATATGGGGCTGGCACCCTACTCACTGAGCCACGGGTGCCGCCCTATCATTTGCATCTTTTAACAAGTCTCTTCTCATTCCTCCCTTCCCCTTATGACTTCTGCTTCTTAATAGTCTCACTGTGCTGTTCTCAATTCACCCACTAATTCAGTCTCTCTTGCATGGTCTGTACTAAACACTATTTGATGGCTCCCCACCGACCACATCCAGGTTTTCTTCAGATTGCAATTGGCCCAGCCTCAGTGGGTGACTATAGTTGATCTCAGTCAAGCAATACAATCCCATTCCTTCTTTAATTTTATTTAATTTTCTTTATTTATTTTTTTCAGCTGCAAATACAGAAGCTTTATTTCTTTTTATTTCTTATTTATTTATTTATTTATTTTTATTAAATCATAGCTATGCACATTGATATGATCATGGGGGCATCATACACTAGTTTCATAGACCGTTTGACACATTTTCATCACACTGGTCTACATAGCCTTCCTGGCGTTTTTTTAGTTGTTGTACCCAGAAGACCAAAAATCACATCATAACAAAGATATTTGTACCAGAATGTTTATTGCAGCCCTATTCATCATTGCTAAGTCATGGAAAAAGCTCAAGTGCCCATCGACCCACGAATGGATTAATAAATTGTGGTATATGTACACCATGGAATATTAGGCAGCCTTAAAGAAAGATGGAGACTTTATTTTTTTGACTTTGGGTCTCACTAGTTGATATTGAACTCTTGAGCTCAAGTGATCCTCCTGCCTCATTCCCCCTGATAGCTGGAATGATAGTTGTGCACCAGGGTGCACAGGGCTCTGTGGCTAGAAGCCACTGAGTGTGTGCAGGGCCCCCACCTGCTCTGCATTTGTGGGGAGTTAAGATTACAGTGCTCTGTGAAGTGCACCAGTGTCAGCAGGCTGGGTGGCCAGGTCCATGCCTGTCACGTCTGGCCAAAAAATGTGACTGGAAGTGTTTTGTGCTGTCTTTAAGTGGCACAGCCTTCTTCCTGTTGGGTGGAAATGCAGATAAGATGCTGAAATTCAAGCAGTGCTGGGTCAGTGTGTTGGAAACCAGGCACATGGGATGGTAGAATAACAAGGCTGGATTCCAGATGATTGTAGGGCCCCCAAACCACCACTTGACTGCTTTTCTCGGGTCTCTGTTTAAAGGAAAGAGTAGTGAGTTTCCATCTTATTTAAGGCCAGCACTGCACAGCCAAACCCATGTATGTGTTGAGTAAGACAAGATCCACCTACCTGAAAGGGAATCTTGTTTCTAAATAGGATTTCTCTACCCACTCACCCTCTTTCATTCATTTAGTCATTGAAAAAAAATGCTTGGTAGTGTATACCAACACTTCCTTCATTTTACACTTAGGAAAGAATAGAAATTCTAGATTAAAAAAAACCAAAAAATAGTGGCACTGAGAAAAAGCAAGATGTCATTGTCACCAACGCCCTTTTTACTTCCCAGGCCTCCTGTGGCCTCTGGGAATCCAGGACTGACAGAGAACAAGCTTGTTACAACACAATCAAGAGTTTACAGTCATGTTTTCATTGCTTGTCGCAACTATGATAGAACATGAATTTGTGTACTGCTTTATGATGGAATTTGTTTGTCTTTCTTTTTTTTCTTCTCGCAACATCATATAGGATAGGATGGCAGGCAAGTAAAAATTAGGTCCATTTTTTCTTTCTTTTTTTTTTTTTTTTTTTAACTTAATTTAATTTTCCTTACATTTCTTCCAGCCTGTTCAAGGTCTAGTTTTTCTGATGACAAGCACATGGACTCTGGCTCCTTCCTACGGTGGCATTGACAAGTGGCAATATCCTAGAGAAAAATATCTGAAATGGAAACCTGGAATGGCTCTCTCTCTCCTCCTCTTTTCTCTCTCTCCTCTCTCCCCCTCTCCCTTTCCTCTCTGTCTTTTCTCCCTTCTCTCTTCTTTTCTCTCCTCCTCGGTGCTGCTCTGCAGCATCCCTCCCTCGCCCATAAAAACCTTTCGTACAAGCAAAAAAAAAAAAAAAAAAAAAAAAAGAATTGTTTCTGTAAGCTTTTGGAACAGGATTCATACTTGCTACGTAACTTCCATTTGGTGAGCATTTATTATAAGCCTGACACGTTACTATTTAATAAAATACCTCATAAGATTATTTGTCTTTTTCCTTTTTTTTTTTTTTTTTTTTGCAGTTTTTAGGCTGGAGCTGGGTTTGAACCCGCCACCTGCAGCATATAGGGCCGGCGCCCTAGTCCTTTGAGCCACAGGTGCCTCCCAAGATTATTTTTCTTAATTCTCTGTTATAAGGTGGGTACTCCAAAATCCAATTTGCAGTTGGAAGCAACTGGGGCCTGGAAATATTTCATATCCGGTCCATTATTACACGGGCAGAAAAGGAAAGGTAGGTTCTGAACTAAGGTCTGTGTGACCTCAAAGTCCCTCAATGGAGCGAAGCCTGCTTCACACTGCATGGAGCACAGCGGGTAGAACGAGGCTCAGAAGACCTGAGTGAGAGTTCAGGCTTTGCACTCAGCTCCCAACTTCAGTGTGTTTAAACTTTTTTTTTTTTTTTTTTTGAGGCAGAGTCTCAAGCTGTTGCTCTGGGTAGAGTGCTGTGGCATCACAGCTCATAACAACCTCCAACTCCTGGGCTCAAGCGATTCTCCTGCCTCTACCTCCCAAGTAGCTGGGACTACACAAGCAGCGCCCACCACAACGCCCAGCTATTTTTTGGTTGCAGTTGTCATTGTTGTTTGACAGGCCCGGGTTGGATTCGAACCCACCAGCTCAGGTGTATGTGGCTGGAGCCTTACCTGCTTGAGCCACAGGTGCCGAGCGCTTCAGTGTGTTTAATTTCTCTAGGCTTCTGTTTCCATAGCTGACAACATCCACCCTCAAGAACAGAAGATCATTGCCTCACAACCCAGGCAACAGGCTCTGTGGTTTCCTGTCTTGTAGATTTATGCAATGACTAGTTTACATGGGAGAAAACTCTGGGAGGATTTTATTGAGTGACATTGGGAGGTTCTCCCAGAGACAGGAGAGACTTAAGGTAAACTGTAAACAGTGCCCATCCCTTGCCTTTGATTCCTCCCGCTCCCATCTCCTTTGGACCACACGGAGCCCTTTGTCCCAGGATTGGGTGACTCAGCACTTGCAGAGATCTGACTGAGGCTGAAGTTGCCAGAGGAAACCAAACAATTCTTATTTACCAAACTGTCAAAATCCTATCATTGCAATTAAGAAGACAGGCAATTAACTGTGTCTTAATTACAGCAGCTGCCACTTCTTCTGAATGCTGTAATTTACAGAGAGAATGGGAGGAGACTTTACATTAATGTGTGTCTTTAAACAACGAAAAACATTGATGGAGCCTGGAGAAATTGTCAGCAGTGGTGTGAGGCCCCTCCTGGGAGGAGATGTTGTTACAGGATGTGTTTGCAGAATGCTACGGTTTTCCTTTGCCTTTGTTGCCTAATGGCTGCATTCATGACAAATGCCACGAGGACATTACTATATCTCATTTTGTACACAATACAATTTACTGATTGAAATAGCAGTGTCATCTGTGAAACCCGTTGTAATTGTCATCTCAATTATGGATATTTTTTTGACTCAGTTTCAAAACAAAGAGTTTGAAATGATGAATAGGCTGGTCTGGTGCTCCAGCACTCTGAGAGGCTGAGGCAAGAGGATCACTTGAGGTCAGAAGTTTGAGACCAGCCTGAGCAACAATGAGATTCTGCCTCTATTAAAAATAGAAAAAACCTGGCTCGGTGCCCATAGCACAGTGGTTATGGCTCTAGCCACATACATCGAGGGTGGTGGGTTCAAAACCAGCCCGGGCCAGCTAGACAAAATGACAATTGCAATAAAAAATAGCTGGGTGTTGTGGTGGGTGCCTGTAGCCCTAGCTTCTTGGGAGGTTGAGACAAGAGAATCGCTTAAGCCCAAGAGTTAGAGGTTGCTGTGGGCTGTGACGCCACAGCATTCTACCAAGGGTGACATAGTGAGATTCTGTCTCGGGAAAAAAAAAAAAAAAAATATATATATATATATATATAAATATATATCTGATGTGACACTGTGGCAGGCGCCTTAGCCTCAGCTACTCAGGAAGCTGAGACAACAGGATTGCTTGAGCCCAAGACTCTGAGGTTGCTGTGAGCTGTGATGATGCCATGGCATTCAACTCAGGGCAACCGAGTGAGACTCTATCTCAAAAATAAATAAATAAACGAACAATAAAAAAAAGCCCAAACTCATAGAGAAACAAGATTTTAATTTTTTTTTTTTTTTTTTAAGATTTTACTTTTTAAAAAAATGGAGCCTCACTATGTTGCCCAGTCTGGCAACAAGCTTTTAAATTCAGGACTTTTGTTTTCTGAGACAGAGATTCACTTTGTCAACCTTGGTAGAGTGACATGGCATCACAGCTCATAGCAACCTCAAACTCCTGGCTTAAGCAATTCTCTTGCCTCAGCCTCCCAAGTAGTTGTGACTACAAGCACCCGCCACGACATCTGGCTATTTTTAGAGATGAGGTCTCCCTCTGGCTCAGGCAATCCATCCCGTTGGGCCTCCCACATGCTGGGATGACAGGTATGAGCCACCATGCCCATCCCTAAATTCAGGATTTTAAAGGGTGGCGTGATTTTCATCTGTGCAACTACTCTGTAAGGCAGGTAAATTCTTACCATAATTTAATTATGAAGAAATTGATATTCACAGAGAAACTAAGAAATGTATTCAGGGTCATAGAGCAAGCTATTAAGTGGCTAAGTCAATTTCAAGTGCAAGTGTGACTCCCGAGTTTGCTTTTATTCTGCAAAGGTTGGTTGGCTGCATGGGGTGCAAGGTACTGTAGGGAGGGACCCCGAACAGGGGTGAGGACAGAATCATGGCAAAACCAGGAGGAGCAACACTTAGAAATCACTGGCTGGCAGGGTGGGGCCCAGACTCAGATGCTTTTTGGAACTATGTTTCCATCTCTGGGAAGCTCCGGGTAGAACTCAAATAGCATAAAGCTTTCAGGCCAGACTGACAGGGCTTCAAACCCCCGCTCCTCCACCTCCCAGCCAGGTGACCTTGGCAATTGTTCTTACCTCTCTGGTCTTCAATAGCTTCAGTGTTCTTCATTTGTATGCTGGGGATTAGGTCAGCCTTGTACAACTGCTTTGAGTATACACAGGAAAACATAGCCCAGAGCCTGGAATAGTGGCTGGTGTGTTTAAGGCAGTCAGCAAATGTTAACACTTCCCTCCTCTTCCCCGGAAAGGGACTGGGCAGCATTTTGGATCTAGGAGGCACTGGGAGGTGCTGGGCAGTTACAGGAGAAAGGTTAAACCAGGAGTGACAGTGAGAACTGGAGCATACGTTCAGGGAGGGAGACTCAGTCTTAGAATAAGGTGGATAACTGGTCATCATTGTCAGGGACCAGACCAACAGTGGATAAGTTGCATCCCAGGCAGTTGAGTTTGAGGCTGTCAAAGACCTTCTGCTTTAGATCAGAATGAATCCTAGGACATGGGCGTGAGACTAAATGGCTTAGTGGTGGGGCTGGACAGGCTCCAACCTTTGGATGCCAGCTGGGTGGCCCTGGGCCTGGGCTTTCTCTTGGCACGCCCTCTCTTCTCAATCTTTGGATGTTATTCTGGCAGCCTGAAGAGAGATTACAACTGCCTTGAGCGGAGGGCAAAGTGAGGGTACAGCTCAGTGCTGTTAGGCATGCCACCTTAGGCTGGTTCACCTGGGACAATCTCTTCTCTTGTCTGATTGCACTTTGATCTCCCTTCCAGGAAAACATTATAGTTTTCAGTATAATGAGTTAATTTAGAGATAAGATGCCATAAAAGTAAAGCAGATGCCTGTAAGTACCTTCACAAGAGAATTGAATGTTACCTGGTCACCTGCATAGCACAGCTGGGGCCAGTCTGGGAAGAGGACTTCCCCAACCAAAGTCAGCACCCAGAGAAGAAGTTGCTGTTCATCATCTAGATCTTAATACAATCCGAGGTTTCTCCCAGGGGAATGTGCATTTTAGCATTTCCCTGTGTGACCAATGTACTTGCAGAAGCATCATTCACTAACAACCAGCTGCAGAAATGCCAGCCCTGACCCTGTGATCTCTGTCACCTCAACTTTCTGTTTTAAAGAGTTGCTAGTAGTATGGGTGGCACATGTGACTCAACGGAGTAGGGTGCCGGCCCCCTATGCCGGAGGTGGCGGGTTCAAACCCAGCCCCGGCCAAAAACTGCAAACAAAACAAAACAAAACAAACAAAAAAAAAAACATAAAGAGTTGCTAGTAATTTCCCAAAAGGGGACATAGAAAATGAAAAAGCCTAAGTGGGTGGTGGCACAGACATGGAAGACGATGATATGAACCCAGGGAATGACTCTGGCACACCCCATCCTAGACTCTGCCCAGGGTTAGTTCCATGTGGCTGTAGTCTGTTCCCATCTGTTGCTTCATGTTATCTGGGTATCATTGTTCAATGATTCTGCTGCAATCCTGTGAACTTAAAAAGGAAAGAACTACTTAGATGCATCAAAGAAAAACAAACGGTTTTCTCTCCTTTTTAATCTTATTTTGCCTTTCCTGCAGTGTTGCGTTCTTTGCTTTAAAAATGTCCCCAAGCCAATTATTCATGACAATGTCATTGACATTTGTGATTTACGGAGAGAACTCCATTGGCAGAATCCATTCCAGGTGGTACCTTAGGGAGGCCTTCAGCACTAAGATACAAGGCCTCAAAAGCTGAAGAAAGCCCACGAGGCTGATAGGTGTGTTTACATTGCACTTTCTTACTGTTTTCTCCTAAGACTCCCACATTGTCTCTTTGGCAATGAGTAAGTATCTCAGAGAGTCCGATCCTTTTTGTAGACATTTGAGCCTGGCACTCCTGACTAATTGGCAAGACTTCCAGGCCTGGGGTGTGGTGGAAGGTGTGTTGATATCCTGGGAGAGGCAATCCTAGGAAACAGGTGTGGTCCTCATTAGTCAAACAAAAGAATGGGGCTTGTCTGAGACTTCAAGGGTTTTAAATATTTGCCAGAGAGTCAATCCATTATTTATCTGCGAAGCTAAAAGTATTATTAGTTTTAATACTTTTTAGCTACAGTTGTGGAATTTAGGAAACCTTATTGTGGAAATGACTTGCTCATAGTCACTCCTTATAAGAAGGTGCGGTGGATACTTGGAGGCAGCTGCTTCTGCTAACTGGTCCTCTGCCCTCCTTGATAGTCAATCATTCCCCTTTATCCATGGGGTACATTCTGAGACCCCCAGTGGATGTCTGAAACCATTGATACTACTGAACACTATATATACTTGGTATGTTTTTTCCTATACACATATACCTATGATAAAGTTTAATTTATAAATAAGGCATAGTAAGAGATTAAGAGTCATTAATAATAAAGTAGGTTACAACAATATGCCAGCATCATTGCTCTTGCACTTTGAAGCCATCACAAAGTTAAATAAGGGGTTACTTGAACAGTTGATGTGATGATGAAGGTGGTTAAGTGACTGCGGGTAGGGAGCACAGACAACGTGGAAACACTGGACTAAGGGAGGATTCACGTCCTGGGTGGGACAGAGTGGGATGGCCTGAGATTTCATCACAGTACTCAGAACAGTATGAATTGGTGATTTCTGGAATTTTCCACTTAATATTTTTGGACTGTGGTTTCCTATGGGTAACTGCAGAAAGCAAAACCGCAGACAGGCAGGACTGCCACCTTTTTGTGGGTCTGTCACTGTTGAATAAGGACCCAACTCCTGGGTCCCCACTGTGGTCCTCCGCTGCTGGTTGCCATCATTGTCTCCTCCAGCTCCACACAGACACCACACACCAAGTGCACCAGGCTAATTGTAGTTCCTGGAATACATCGTGAAGTTTGTCGCAGTGCCTTTATTTCTCCAATTGGATATGAACTTTGTTTAATTTTCCACTTGTTAAATTTGGCTCATTCACTTACTTAAAATAATTATTGAGCATTGGGATTATAAATAAGAACAAATGTGGATCTTGTCCTTAAGGAGTTTAGAATCTAAAAAGGGAGACAAATACATAGCAAGCTCTCTTTACCTAGTTACCTCTTCATCCACCTTTTTTTTCTTTCTTTCTTTTTTTTTGCTGGGGCTGGGTTTGAACCCGCCACCTCCGGCATATGGGGCTGATGCCCTACTCCGTTGAGCCACAGGCACTGCCCAACCTCTTCATTCTCCTTAACACTTCCTACCCTCTGGAAAGTTTTTCTTTTTTTTTTAAGACAAGGGGTCTCACTCTGTTGCCCATGCTAGAATGCAGTAACGTCATAGCTTACTACAACCTAAAACTCTTGGGCTCAAGCAATCCTTCTGCTTCAGCCTTCTAATTGAGACTACAGGCACAGGCCATTACTCCTGGCTAATTTTTCTATTTTTTTGTAGACACCGTGTCTTTTTGTTGCTTAGGGTGGCCTCAAATTCCTGACCTCCAGCAATCCTCCTGCGTCAGCCTCTCAAAAGTGCTAGGATTACAGTCATGAGCCACCCAGACCTTCTGGAAAGCTTTCAATGATCAGAATTTTCATGGTAACTGCCTGATTTTCTTGTCTTTATCTCCCCATTAGTCTATAAGTCTTTTGAAAGAGAACATTGTCTTACTCACAATGATAGCCTTGGTGCTTAGGAAAATGGTTGGTTACTGAATAAATGAATGACTGAATATGTATAGGGGTCAGCAGAGGATTTGTGGACATCAAATAGAGGCTATGCCTATCCTAAGCCTGGGAGGGTTTCCCAAAGGATACCTAAAATGGATTCAGGACACTGACCAAAGATAAGAATAATTTTTCAATTATGCTTCCAGATATAACTTACACCCACTGGATGACTCTCTCCAAGCAGAAAACAATGAGAAAACCTGGAAATAACACGACAATAAATCAGCTGGCCGAAGGTTCTGGAGAGTAAGCAGAAGCAGATAGATTCTGGAGGCGGGGGGTGGGGAGGATGGTCTTGGAGAAGGGGAAAGGGGAGACCAGTAGCTTTAGCGCTTTAGTTTGGAGCTTTGGCCCAGGGAGGCAAAAAGGCAGGAAATGTTGGATGCTAAAGAGAATAGGATTAAAGAATCCTGGAAGGGCAAGAGACAGAGACAGGTTCTCCTTAATCAGTCTATCCATATATCTGATTTATCCCTGAAGCAGGAATGAATGGAACAGACTCAAAGCAGCTCAGCTCAAAACCAAAATCTGAACTGAGAACAGAGCGGCTACCCAGGAACAAAGTACGTAATTAAACCCAGCCAAGCATGTTATCTGCTAAAATAAAGCAAATAACATCACCAGAGGGGGGAAACAGAATCTAGAATCTGTACAGCTTAACATGTATAATGTTCAAGGAAAATCCAGAATTGCTGGACACACAAAAAATCAGGAAAGTTGAGCAGCAGAAAAGAAAATCACTCACATCTGATGAAAAGGTGTTGGAACAAATGGACAGTTTCACTGATAAAAAGTGCTTAAGTTTAGTTTAAAAAAAAAAATAGTTTTTAAGTGCCCTTAAAATTAGGTTGTGATTTACGATCTATATAATGTATATAGCAAGAAATACAATATACTCTAGTGGAGCAGAGACGCATAGCCCCAATGGGCTAATAATACACAGATTGTGATAACAGCTGTTAGTGACATAAAAAGAACAATTAGAACTGAGTTAATTCTAATTACAGATATATGATCAGGCAAATATGCCATTCTAATTATAGATTGATTTTTCCACTGGCAGTAGGCAGAAGGTTTCTCCCATTAAAGGTGATAGCGTTGGTGGAGACAAGGAGGTGGGAAAATTCAAGCCATGTACAAGTACAGACAGTCTCCAAGTTGCAAACATCCGACTGATATACAACTCACACTTATGAATGGAGGCTGTTGCAGGTAACAGGTAAATGTACCTGTTCCAGCTAACATAAAGGTTCAACTTAAGGACAAACCTACAGATCTTATCTCATTCATAACTGGGGACTGCCCGGGTATTAGTTTTCGAGAGCTATTGCAAGAAAGTACCACAGCCTTAGAGGGTTAAACACAGATAATCATTGTTTCACAGTTTTGGAGGCTGGACGTCCAAGGTCAAGGCTTCAGCAGGGCTGGTTCCTTCCTAGGGCTGTGAGGGAGAATCTGTTCCACAGTTCTCTCCTATTAATAGCTTCTGGAGGTTGCTGGCACCCTTTGGTGTTCCTTGGCTTATAGAAACCTTGAGTCTTGCCTTCATCTTCACCTGGCGTTCTCCCCGTGTCTTTTCTAATGCGGAGGGTAGAGGTTGGTGAGACCAGAAAGAGATCGTGGCATGATTTTCTATAAAAGAATAGCAATAAAAATAACAGCAAACACCGTTAGCAGGTTGAGCAGGTGTGTTATCTTTTTCCAATTGCTTCATGTTTACACATTGAACCCTCATCATTTTTATAGATGTGTAAATTGAGGCACAGAGAGCATACTCTGCTTTTTTGTTGTCGTTGCAGTTTGGCCAGGGTCAGGTTTGAACCCACCACCCTTGGTATATGGGGCTGGCGCCCTACCCACTGAACCACAGGTGCCACCTGCACTCTGCTTAACCTTAAAACTTTCCTGAAATTTCTCCAAAAGGGATTTATTAAAAAAAAAAAAAAAAGAAAGAAAGAAACAAAAGAAAGAAAGAAAGGAAGGAAGGAAGGAAGGAAGGAAGGAAGGAAGGAAGGAGGGAAGGAAATGTTGACGAAAAGTCACATATTCCATGTTGGGGAGAAGCTGCTTTCATCAGGTTTCTGGAAGCAGGATACATGTGACTCCTCATTAAACAGCCTGAATCCTTGTTTCTCTTCTTAAAGTCAACTGGTTGGAAGGCTTTGAGTCAGGATTGAGTCATAATTGCGGCATGTTCTCCAACCAGAAAGCAAACTTTGTTTTTCAAGCCACCAAGAAAATGTGTGAATAAAGCAAATGGACTTGTGTAGGAGTTATCTCTGATTCATTGTTTTTTTCCACAGTTTACTTGCAAACATTATTCTGTTTGCCACAGAGTCGGTACGTTGGACATTCTCCACACTAAAAGGTGGTCTTACACTGCCTTTCCCGAGTCTGTTCTGGCACCAATCACTCTTTGAATGTCTTCTTAAAAGTTAATCAAAATTTACTAATCATTCCAAAGCTGGGCAAACCAGTTCAACGAGGCCTTGGTACAAGAGGAAAAAGAGAGATAATCCAAGTGGGAAATTCCTCTTTCCTGATTATTGGTGTAAAAGTGATGGTTTTGTACAGATACTGCTTCCAGGCTTTCTGAATTGCTCCCTAAACCCAAAAAGCCAAGCAGGCCTGAGACAGAGAAAATCCGAAGACGAAAGAGACAGAGAATTCCAAGTCATCTCTGTTAAGGGTTTTTAGTCTTTTGTTTCAGTTTTTCTAGACTAGAAGATGTTGATGATCATGACACTTTTTCACATAAAAAGATGAAACTGTTTCTCCAAATGTGGGCTGGGCCTTTGGGTGATGTATTTTAGTTATAGAATCACAGAAGCACAAGTTATTATAGAAGTGACCTTAGTAATCAGCTCGTCCATCTCTGTGTGTGAGGGGAGACAGAAGCCAAGGAAACAGCTGGGACTTGTCAAGGTCACAAAACCTGTTCTTCTGAATTCCATCTTTATTCCTCCATGCACTCAATGCCTGTGATTAAAAGTCACAGTGGGGCAAGAATTTCCAAACAATAAAGATAGAGGTGTAATAGAAGTTAAAAAAAATAATGCACATATAATTTTTTATGAGAAATTTGTCAGAAAGATAGAATTATTATGCACCCATAATAATTTAAAATTTAAAATTAAAAAAAAATTAAAGAGTTTGGGCATGGTGGCTCATACCTAGAATCCTAGTACTTGGACAAGCTGAGGAGAGAGGATCACTTGAGGTCAAGAGTTCAAGGCCATGGGCTCAGTGTCCGTAGCACAGTGCTTACGGCACCAGTCACATGCACCAAGGCTGGCAGGCTCGAGCCCGGCCCAGGCCAGCTAAATGACAATGACAACTGCAACAAAAAAAAAACCCAGCTAGGCATTGTGGTGGGCACCTGTAGTCCCAGCTACTTGGGAGGCTGAGGCAAGAGAATTGCTTAAGCCCAAGAGTTTAAGGTTGCTGTGAGCTGTGACGCCAGAGCACTCTACTCACGGCAACATAGTGAGACTCTGTCTCAAAAAAAAAAAAAAAAAAAAGAATAGAGGCCCAGTCTTTACCCCCAAATAGGAAAATTAGCCTGGTATGATGGCATGTACTTGTACTCCCAGCTATTTGGGAGGCTGGAGCAGGAGAATTACTTGAGCCCAGGAGTTGGAGGTTGCAGTGAGCTATGATGTTACCACTGCACTCTAGCCTGGGTAATAGAGCAAGATCCTGTCTCAAAAAAAAAAAAAAAAAAAAAAAAAAAGAAGAAGAAGAAGAAAGAAAGAAAGAAAAGAAAAAGAAAAGAAAAGAAAAAAGAGAAAATAATAAAAGAAAACAAAAACAAAACTTGTCAGAGCTGGGAATACCATTAAGAATTTTCAGGAACTTAGAAATCAGGAAAATCCTGATTTGAATATGCCTGGGCCTATCTACTGGCCTAGGAAGGTAAGTTTAAATTTTCAGATGAAGGCTTGGTGCCCAAAGCACAGTGGTTACGGCGCCAACCACATATACTGAAGTTGATGGGTTTGAACCCAGCCCGGGCCAGCTAAAACAACAATGACAACTGTAACAAAAAATAGCCGGGTGCTGTGGTGGGTGCCTGTAGTCCCAGTTACTTGGGAGGCTGAGGCAAGAGAATTGCTGAAGCCCAGGAGTTAGGGGTTACTGTGAGCTGTGATGCCGTGGCACTCTACCAAGGGCAACACAGTGAGGATCAAAATAAATAAATAAATAAATAAATAAAAATAAATTTTCAGATGATTCACAGGCTGAATTTCATTATTGTTTTCTTGAGTGCTATCATTTCTCTATGTTTCTTCATATTTTCCTCATATACCCCATTAGATGGAGTCAGCATCCAGCTCATGGAGTATGGTCCTCCCCAGAGGGAGTAAGTCCATTACAATGGGGGCTTGTCCAAACTTTTAAAATTCTAAAGCCACCAATCACCATTAACATCATCCATTTCTCACTGGGAATCAGTCACCATATCTCACCCTACTCCTTTAAGGGCTTGTTGTAAGCAGTCATTTGGACTTTGCTTTAGTTGTACACCAACCCAATTCTATTGGTCTATTTTGGGATGTAAACTCCATTTTTGATGTATTTTTACTTAATTCAGCAGTCCAGTTTTGTTTGGTTGTCTAACTCTGTGTAAGCTTCCTCTTTTTCACTCTTCCTTTCACAGTTTTTTGGGCTTATTACCCTTTTTCATATTGTCATAAGCAGCCAGCTGGTCCCCTTCACCTTGGAAATCCATTTGCATAATTAAAGATTTTTCACTTGGAAATACAAGGTGCCAGAGAAAATACCAGACACTGTGTAATATTCAAAACATACTTTATAGGATGCCGTGCACTATTTGGATTATACTTGTACCAAAAATTGTTATTTATCTGAAATTCAAGTTTAATTTGAATTAAATTTTGGCGCCTGTGTTTTTATTTGCCAGATCTTGCCACCCTATAATACAACTGCCTCTGTACTTCAGAAGCATAATAATAGTCTACAAATGGGACCCATGTGCAACTCACAACCTTTGTCTTCCTTTCCTTTCTTTCTTTTTCTTTTTTTTTTTTTTTTTTGGCAGTTTCTGGCAGGGGCTGGGTTTGAATCTACCACCTCCGGCATATGGGGCAGGCACCCTACTCCTATGAGCCCTTCTTTTTTTTTTCTATTTTCAAGAACAAATGTCCTTTTTTTTTTTTTGGAGACAGTCTTACTTTGTTGCCTCTGGGTAGAGTGCCTTGGCATCATAGCTCATAGCAACCTCAAACTCTTGGGCTCAAGTGATCCTCTTTCCTCAGCCTCCGGAGTAGCTGGGACTACAGGTGCTCACTACCACACCTGGCTAGTTTTTCTCTATTTTTAGTAGACACGGGGCGGGAGAGGAGGGAGGTCTCACTCTTGCTCAGACTGGTCTTGAACTCTTGAGCTCAAGCAATCCTTGGCCTCCCAGAATGCTAGGATTATAGGCATGAGCCACCATGCCCTTTTTCCTTTAAAGAACATTGGGAGTGAGGGAAATTACAAGGTAAATGCAACCAGATTATTACACTGCTGTATTTATAATAAAATTTAATTGAAAATTTGATTTTTTTTTCTTTTTTAGGGGGTGGGGGCCGGTTTTGAACCCGCCACCTCTAGTATATGGGGCCGGTGCCCTACTCATTGAGCCACAGGCGCCGCCCCAAAATTTAATTTATTTTTCCTCTGACTTAAAAGCAAAATAGAAACAAACAAACAAAACCCCACAAATGCAGGCCCCTCTTTCAGTTTTCTTACCCACAGGCTGATGTCAGCTGCCACTGAGCATGCGGGAACATCAACCTAACTGTACTTATTGGAATCTCTATAGACCACACGTGTGCCAGGGTCACCATACACACATTGTTTCAGTCTTGGGGATCAAAGTGACCCCCTATGGCCTCACAGCCTGTGGATTTAGGCTGACCTTTGAGTTTGTTTTTATTGACATTGGTGGTGGCCTGGCTCTTGTGAAACCAAGCAACCTGAACACTTTGATCAGTTGCTATGAAAACATAGGCCAGATTTCCTCCAGGGCAAAGACTTTCTGTGAAAAATATCTTTAGGGCCTTGCCAATGATGCTTCACTATTGAGCAATGCTTTTCAATAAATTCACTCTGTGCAAAGGAGCTACCCTACCTCCTAAAACTCTTTTAAGAACTGAGCCAGAGCTCTTTTTAATGCCTGACTGCAGCAGCCACCACGGGTTGTATGCATGCTTTGGGGAAGGGCCTATTCCACTCTGCTTTGCTCTATTGCCATAGCGTCCCCACTTGGCTGAAGTTGACATCTGATGAGCAAATTTAGAAACTGGCCAAGAAGGGCTTTACTCCTTCACAGATCAGTGTGATCCTGAGGGAATTACAGGGCATTGCACAAGTACGTTTTGTGACAGGCAACAGAATCTTGAGAATTCTTAAGTCTAAAGGATTTGGTCTGGTCTTCCTGAGGATTGCTACCATTTAATTAAGAAAGTGAACTGGGAGCGCGTAGCTCAGTGAGTAGGGCACCGGCACATACACTGAAGCTGGCGGGTTCAAGCCCAGCCGGGACCTGCTAAACAACAATGGCAACTGCAACCCCCCCCCCAAAAAAAAGAAAGCTGGGTGTTGTGGGGGGCACCTGTAGTCCCAGCTACTCAGAAGGCTGAGGCAAGAGAATCGCTTAAGCCCAAGAGTTTGAGGTTGCTGTGAGCTGTGATGCCACGCACTCTACCCAGGATGATACAATGAGACTCTGTCTCAAAATAATAATAATAATAATAATAATGAAAGTGGTTGCTTGCT
This sequence comes from Loris lydekkerianus, assembly GCA_963574355.1. Taxonomy (NCBI): domain Eukaryota; kingdom Metazoa; phylum Chordata; class Mammalia; order Primates; family Lorisidae; genus Loris; species Loris lydekkerianus. Next base: position 9,014 of record CAUYPK010026693.1, on the reverse strand, counting down.
GGCAGGGTGCAGTGGTTCAAGCCTGTAATCCCAGCACTCTGAAAGGCCTTAGTGCATGGACTGCAGCTTGAACCTAGGAGTTGGAGACCAGCCAGAGAAAGAGCGAGACCCTGTCTCTGCTAAAAATAGAAAAACTAGCCAGGCATTGTGGTGGGTGCCTGTAGTCTCAGCTACTCAGGAGGCTGAGGCAGGAGGATCGATTGAACCCAAGAGTTTGAGGTTTATGTGAGCTATCATGATGCCACAGCACTCTACGCAGAGAAACAGAGTGAGACTCTGCCTCAAAAACAAAAACCAACCAAACAAAAAGAATTGTTGAAGGGTGGTTATGTTCACTTCTTTTTTTAGAGATGGAATCTTGCTTTGTTGTCCAGCCTGGAGTGAAGTGGCTGTTCACAGGTGTGATCCGTAATGCATTACAGACTTGACACCTGGCCTCAAGCGATCCTCCAGCCTCAGCCTCCTGAGTACCTGAGGCTGCAGGAGCACAGCACTGTGCCTGGCTCTTTACTTCCTACCTACTTTCAGAACCTCAAATGGTAACTAAATTATCAAGTGATTAACATATCTACAAGGATGAAATGTAAAGTTAACATAGTGTCTTATTGTTCTTCCAGAATCCTGGCGGGTAGGATCATCCAAAAATCATTCTCAAGTACCTGTAATCAAAATGACTAGCCTTCTGTATCTTGAACTTCTAAATTCTGTTGCTAAATAAGTATAAGAAATATTCCATCCAGTTTATAACATGTGTCTCTAAAAATATGACCCAAGGGGAAATGATGTTCTCCTTCCCATTCCTTGTCTGGACCTTTGAGTCCACCACAAATCCTGGTATTTAAGGTCCTTAGGTTAAATAATTATGCCATGGAGGAGGCATAAATGCAAGTTAAATAATCGTAAAAGAGAGACCATATGTCCAAGCAGACAGCATGCATCTTGATGGGGAAATGAACATGTTAAGATAAATCACGTCCAGATTGCAAGGTGTGGGATGGCATGGTGCACCTTCCAGATTAGCCTGAAGATCTGGACTCTGGGAGTGTTACTGGTTGAGAGCCTTCAGCTGCTGGCCCTCTCCTGAAATTGATCTTGGCTGCAGAGATTTCCCCTTGGTTAAGGTCATATCCTTTTCCTGTCCATTGAAGGGATATAAAGGCTCAGGCTGCTTGCTCTGAATCATGACAAGTCTGAAGGGCCATCCCAGAATCAGAGCTCCTCAGGGAGTCAGCTGAGGCCTTTGTTGAGACCACAGTCTAACTTCTTCTGATCATTTCCTGCCCTTTATCCAGGGGTTTTAATCCCAAAAGCATTCTAGGAAGCTTCCTGCATGCTAATCTCTATCTCAGAATCTGTTTCCCAGGGAATCAACCCACAACTGGTGATAACAGGAATATTCCAAGAAAGCAGATGGTAAAACGGGATTCTGTGGCTGAATCGCCTACATGTGGTTTCGGCTGCCAATGAGGACTTCATGACTGCTGATAGGTGGGGCCCTGGTAAAGTGTAGCAGCACATCTGTTAAAATATTTTCCAGTTGTGAATTTGGAAGGCAAATGAGTAGAAGGAACTAAGTAGCAGGTGAAATGTGTTATGCATTTGAGAAAGATGGGAGGAGAGGGTAATAGAAGGACCATGGAACTGGATGGCTGTTACGGGGAGCAGTTCACGCTTTGAAAAATGAAAAGCTGACAATGAGCATGCAATATACAATCTAGATATGAAATCCAGAGACTTTCTTGCAGCATATAAGAGAATCTCAATCTGCAGTAGCCAGAGGAGGAAAAAAAAAAAAAAAGAAAGCCGAGAATCAGGCCTGGGAGTTAATCATAAAAGGAGCAGAATTCTAGAAAGTGTTGGACCCTTGGCCTAGGTAAGTCTTTTTTGCCCAAATCAGGGCTCTGATTAGAAAATATTGGAATTTGGAGATAAGAAGTTGGGACATTTGGATTGATGTGCTTGAAGATCCCAATTCCCCAGAACCCTCGGAGCCTGAGTTATTGGTTTGCTCCTGCATGTTAAGGGCTAGTACCCACCCCATCACAGGGCAGTGGCTGTGTCCCTGCACGGCAGGGGCACCATCCTCAGGGCCTTCCTGTACCTGCACTCTTGGTCATTGACTATATTCTAGGACCCAACTGGGGATGTTTCAGTCCCGGGAAGGAAGAACAAGGACTTGGCACAGCAGTGGTGGGACCATGCCAACCTCTGCTGAGGGAGCCAGCATAGCACATGAGAGCTGGGTCTGAGGGTGCTGAGTCTTGGAGTGGAGGCTAGGGATGGAGAAGGGGGATGTATTGACTAGTTTTTCTTACTGTCTATACTCTTGATGTCCTGGGATTTGGGACCTTAATCCTAGAGAAACTCCCAGGGCTTTATCATTTCTAGAGACAGCAAATGTGAGCACACATTTGATATATAAACCAACCAAGATGGAGCCCCACCCTGATGTCTTCCTTATTACCAAGGCCCAGCAAAGTGGCTCACTCTAGTAACACTAACCCTGGGAGGCCAAGGCGGGTGGATTCCTTGAGCTCAGAATTTGGAGACCAGGTTGAGCAAGAGCAAGACCCTGTCTCTACTAAAAATAGAAAAACTAAGTGGACATGGTGTCAAGTGCCTGTACTCCCAGCTACTTGGGAGGCTGACACAAGAGGATCACTTGAGCCCAGGAGTTTGGGATTGCTGTGAGCTGTGATGCTATGGCACTGTACCCAGGGCAATGGAGTGGACAAAAAAAAAAAAAAAAGACTAATTACCATGCGGATAACTGTCCATCAAAGTGGTTCCATGATAAAGTCTGAACTATTATGAGTGGCCAATCCAGATCATATAAAACAGAACCCCCAGACTATTACCAAAGATCTTTTTGTCAAGACAAGGGGGTCCATTTGTATTTTGCTCTGTAACCTGTGTCTTGCTCTGATTCCCTAAACCTTTCTTTCTCTTCTTCAATAACCTTGGTTTCATACTTGCCTTACTTTTGGTGGGCCAAGTCACTCTTCAGCCAAGAGCCCGCCAAGAATCAAGAACGTAGACAACTGCCCAAACCCTGACGAGAGGACTGGGTGGTTCTCATCTTCCCTTCTGCTCAGTCGCAGAGGGGCTGCCCCCAATCTGCAGAACAAGGACAGCGGCAGAACCCATGGAAGCTGAAATGGTTGGATTCTTGTCTTATTCTCTCCTATTTCCCCGCAAAACCCTTCAAATAATTTTAGGATTTAAAAAAGTACTAAATTATTGATTTTTAAGTATTTTCAAGTGGATAGAAAAGTTGCAAGACGATACTGTTAAATAATATTTATAAGAGGCCGTTGGTTTGGACTGAGCTCCTGCCCTGGGCCCAACAGCCCAAACCAAAATGGAGTCATTCATGCTGAAGTTCCATGCCACGGAGCCAGAACTAAGTTGTTATTAATAGATCTTCTAAGAAATCAGGAGAAAGAGAGAGAATAGCCAAATCCCCCAACTGGCCTGCTTTAGGTGACATGTTAATGAAGCTGTCTCTACTTTAACTTTTAAAAGGAAGGTGAATTTGAAACAACCAGTTCTTATTCTGTTTCTGCTTGCCTCAGCCCTTTTCTGTCTACAAAGCCAACTTCCTTTGCACAGCCCGTTGGAGCCCTCATTCTGTTTTTGTTTTTTTTTTTTTTTTTCAGTTTTTGGCCAGGGCTGGGTTTGAACCCGCCACCTCCGGCATATGGGCATTCTATTTTATACAATGAGATGTTTCCTGATTCTAGAATTATACATAAAAGCCAATTATGTCTTTAAATTTGTAAAATTTCATCTTTGGACAGTACCCAAGGAATTCTTGAATCCCCCATTCATCATTTCCTGAACCATTTGAGAGCAGGCTGCAATCACAATGCCCTATCACTTCTAAATGCACAATAATACACACTCCAGTGTGTACTTTTGGATACCACCTTGTAAAATACAACCTTGTTAAATAGGGTCCTTCCAAAATGAATGTCCATCTGAAGCCTCAGAATGTGACCTTATTTTGAAATAGGGTCTTAGCGGATGTAATTAAAATTCTCAGTTGAGTAACTCCAATGGGAAGAGGATGAAGAAGATGAAAAGAGGCAGAGAGATGTAGAGAGAAGGCCAGGCAGGGATGGGGGCAGAGATCGCAGTTACAGGGCCATGAATTGGAGGCAACCTCAAGCATTGGCCAACATCCACCAGAAGCCAGAGGAGAGGCGTGGGATAGCTTCTCCCTCAGAGTCTGCAGAGGAAACAAACCCTACTGACACCTTAACTGTGGACTTCTAGCCTCCAGAAGCACAAGAGAATACAGTTGCTTTAAGACACCCAGTTTGTGGTAAATTTTTACGGCTGTGCTAGAAAACAAATACAAACCCTCCAAGGAAGAAAGCGGCCTGGTGCAACACTAACCCCCAATCCGTAAACCCCATTCAAATTTTATTAAATACCAGCTCGGCCCCCTTTCTGGCCCAATTGGAACATGGGTTGCATTTAGTTGGCACCATGTCCACATTGAAGGAAAGTGATTTCCTTTATTGAGGAATAATTTGTCAAACTTTGCCTGTCTTCCACATTCTTCTCCTTCCTTCCTTCCTTCCTTCCTTCCTTCCTTCCTTCCTTCCTTCCTTCCTTCCTTCCTTCCTTCTTCCCTCCCTCCCTTCCTTATTGGCAGGATATTGCTGAACAGTTTTTCTGTTTTTAGTACAGGCAGTGTCTCGCTCTTTGGCTGGCTGGTCTCAAATTCCTGAGCTCAAGGAATTCACCCACCTCAGCCTCCCAGAGTGCTAGGATTACTGGTGTGAAGCACTGTGCTCAGCCCGCATTCTTCAGTTTCAAAGAGTACAGGACCTCACCACGCATTCTTTTTTAAAAATTTTCTTTCCTGGCTTGGTGCCCGTAGCACAGTGGTTACAGTGCCAGTCACATACACCGAGGCTGGTGGATTCGAACCTGGCCTGGGCCAGCAAACAACAATGACAACTGCAATAAGAAAATAGCTGGGCATTGTGGTGGGGGCCTATAGTCCCAACTACTTGGGAAGCTGAGGCAAGAGAATTGCTTAAGCCCAAGAGTTTGAGGCTGCTGTGAGCTGTGACGCCACAGCACTCTACCAAGGGTGAAATAATCAGATTCTGTCCCCCCCCCATTTTTTTTTTTCTTTCCTGCATCCTTAACAGGAGCACCATGGACAGGACGCTGGGTTCTGCACATTACAGTGCACAATACAGTCCTATTCCTCTACTGGTATTGTTAACCTTGACTGCTTGGTCATGTTGATGTCTTCCAGATTTTTCCTCCATCAAGTCACCATTTTTCCTTCTATGTGGTGGAGAGATTTTCTGAGATAATGCCAAACTCCTGATTCTTATCAGCTTCCACTCATTAGCTTTAATAGTCGTGGATGATCCTTACCTGAGTAAATCAAAATCAAAATGATGTCATATGGTGGTTTTCCCACTCATTGCTTCTGTTGGGGGGCCTAATGCAGCCACACACAAACCTTCCCCCCCTCCACCCTTCTCTTCTCCTCCGACAGAGACACAAAGGATCTGGCTGGCCCAACTCCTGAGGAGTTCATGCCCAAAGACCCTAACTTTCTAGGCAAGCTGTGGAATTTGCTCACCCTGTATGGCCTCATATAAAAGCGGTCTCTAAACTGCCCCCTAGGCACAGATAACATGTTGGACCCCAGGTGGGTCAGGCTCCCCCCTTTTTAAAGTTAAATCATAGCTGTGTACATTAATGCAACTATGGGGTACAATGTGGCCTGAACATTTCTCTGAAGCCTCGTCTGGGGGTGCCCTTGTTGATACCTTTCATCTTCTTACATTTGTGACTTGGCTAAACTGTAGGATTTTAAATCCTAGTATTTGATTTTTCTAGCTGAGTGCCCTTGGGCAGATTATTCTTCCAGTGTCTATTTCATCACCTTTAAATACACTGCTAGGTGCGATGGCTCACACCTATAATCCCAGCACTCTGGGAGATGGACGCAGATGGATTCCTTGAGCTCAGGAGTTCAAGACCAGCCTGAGCAAGAGTGAGACCCTGTCTCTATTAAAAATACAACAACTAGGTGGGCATGGTGGCAGGTGCCTGTAATCCCAGCTACTTGAGAGGTTGAGGTAAGAGGATCATTTGAGCCCAAGAGTTTGAGGTTGCTGTGAGCTATGATGATGACACAGCACTCTATTCAGAGTGACAGAGTGAGATTTTTGAATAAGATGCTATCTCAAAATAAATACAATAAAGATAAAGTGTATATAACAATATAAACCTCTGGGTCTGCAGCCAGGGTTAAATGAGCAAAGCAACTCCTCCTTTGGAAGGCTGATGTCGGGCTGCTTTTAAGTTCCTATTCCTTGAGAAGCAAAAGTCCAGTGCAGATTTAGCAAAGACTCAGAGAAACGATCTTGTTCATCTACACTGAGAAACTTTCTTAAGAAAACATTAGTTATTAGGAAGGAGATAGGGCCAATGGCAAAAATACATTTAGCTACAATAAACTTCCCATGACTTAGTGACCTAGAGATAATTGATGAGGAATATAGTTTCCTCCTTTTTTGAAAAAAGAAACAAATTACACACTATTAGAAGAATTATTAATACATACTTAAGTATCTAAGTGGATTCTGGCAGAAAGAATCTGCAATTCTGGGACGAGTCTTAATTCTCAAAATCGCTTCGTTTCAATTTCTAGTTTTCCCTATTTTGTTAATTTCTGGGTGGTGTTGTAAATGACAGAGCCATTAGGGGAAAAAAATATTGAAAAAACCTGGGCAGGCTAACAGGGCAGGCTCTGACTACCATCCCCACCTGTAACAACCTCCCTCTAGTGCAGTGATTTTCAACTGGCATGCTGTGAAATTTTTAAAGATCATTAATTATTTTCAAAAGAAGTTCAAAGCACACAGTAAGTATATTATTTTCTCTCTCTCTCTTTTTTTTATCAACATAATTTAAGGGTGCCACAAAGGTTTAACTATAGGTTCAAGTGTGCCATGAGATAAAGGTTGAAAAATACTGATCTAGTGTTTCTGGGAAGACATTTTCTCTTTCCAGTGTGACTTGCCACTCGAAACAAGAAGTAGTCTTCATCTCCCTCTGAGAAATGACAAGCCTATATTTTGGCAAAGAGGTTGATTTGCAAAGCTGTTGAAAAACAGATTTCAGGTGAGGCGAGGTGTCTTGTGTCTGCAATCCTAGCACTCTGGGAGGTGGAAGCAGGTGGAGTTTAGAAGCAGGTGCTTGAGCTTAGAAGCAGGTGCTTGAGCTTAGAAGCTGGAGGCCCGCCCGAGCAAAAGTGAGACCCTGTCTCTACTAAAAACAGAAAAACTAGGACAGCGTCATATACCGAGGGTGGCAGGTTAACCCCCGGCCAAACTGCAACAAAAAAATAGCTGGGTGTTGTGGTGGGCACCTGTAGTTACAGCTACTTGGGAGGCTGAGCCAAGAGGATCGCCTAAGCCCAGGAGTTTGAGGTTGCTGTGAGCTGCGGTGCCACAGCACTCTACCGAGGGTGATAAAGTGAGACTCTGTCTCTATAAAAAGAAAAGAATAGAAAAACTAGCTGGGCATTGTGGGGCACCTGCAGTCCCAAGCTACTCAGGAGGCTAATGCCGGAGGATCACATGAGCCCAGGAGTTTGAGATTGCTGTGAGCTATGATGACACTACTACACTCTACCCAGGCTGACTGAGTCTCTGTCTCCAATTTAAAAAAAAAAAAAAAAAAAAAAGGCTGTGGCTCTAAAGGAGTAGGGCACCAGCCTCTTATGCCGGTGGTGGCTGGTTCAAACCCAGCTCCAGCCAAAAACAAAACAAACAAACAAGAAAACCCCAGCTTCTCCTGAGGGAGGACCTGGAGGACAGTACTAGAGTCTGTAGCAGGGCCCCTTTCCTGAAGTTCTTTTCAGCGGAATCCAAATAAAGGGATGACTTTCTGTTTTGCAGATTTGGTTTCTGACGAGAGTTGGTCCGCTCTTGGTAAACTGCTTCTGCAATTGAGGCTATCTGCCTCTAGGTGGCACCAGCGCACCGTGGTTCCACAGAGAATCTGCTCTGGATAGAACTGGAAAGCTTTGCTCCCGCCCAATGCCCCTGAGAACTACTGCCAAGATGGGTCTTTCCAATGGTCTCTTCTCTGCTCAAAGCCCTCTTGATGTCAGCTGAATCGAGCCAAACTATCCGTGGTCTTAGCCTGAGGTCAGGCTGTGAGATCCAGTCTTGTTTGAGTCATTGAGTTCTGGGGAAACGAACTGACAAAAAAAATGCAAATAAGGAAGGAATCCTGATGTCCATCTTTGACCCCAGCGTCAGGGACTTAAGCCTTTGCAGAGAAGCCTGCAGGTAAAGACTGCAAACTTTTCACGTAAGACCCAGGAGCCACACTTTGGTGCTCACCACCCAAGTAATAAAATGCAACTCAGAGGGAGTGGGGGAGGATGGGCTTTCTCTTCTACCTCTACCAGAACACAGAAAGACATCATCTTTGCCACACAGCTGTGACAGTGGCACACAGCAGCCATTAATAAGGGCCTTCTGGCATAAATCATAAATTAGCTGGTTTATGCTTCGAAAACTTTATTATTGTTATTTTTTTCTACTACTGCATTCAAATATATCTTCTCAGCTATTTTTTTCTTCACTTCTGGACAATCTCTTGGGTGAGAACTACAACTTCTTCAGTCACAAAAAGTCCCAAGTTTTCAGGTATTGAAAGAGTCTCACTTGTAAATCTAAGGCCAGAGCTTCCATCTTTTGGCCAATTCATTGCTGTTTTTCAGCTGTATTTCCCATTTATTTCCTTCCTTCCTTCCTTCCTTCCTTCCTTTCTTCCTTCCTTCCCTTCTTTCTTTCCTTCTTTTTTCTCTTTTTTCCTTTCCTTCTCCCTTTCTTTCTTTTCTTTGTCTCTTTCTCCCTTCCTTCCTTTTCTCCTTCCTCCCTCCCTCCCTTCCTTCCCCTCCCTCTCTCCCTCCTTCCTTCCTTCCTTCCTTCCTGTCTTTCTTTTCTTTCTTTCTTTCT
>CAUYPK010026692.1:0-14504 GCA_963574355.1 Loris lydekkerianus | reverse complement strand
TTTAAAGAGGAACTAGTACCAATATTACTCAACCTGTTCCAAAAGGTAGAAAAAGAAGGAAGACTACCCAACACGTTCTATGAAGCAAACATCACCCTTATCCCAAAACCAGAAAAAGACCCAACAAGAAAAGAAAACTATAGACCAATCTCACTAATGAATATAGATGCAAAAATATTCAACAAGATCCTAACAAACAGAATCCAGCAACACATCAAACAAATTATACATCATGACCAAGTCAGTTTTATCCCAGGGTCTCAAAGCTGGTTCAATATACGTAAATCTATAAATGTAATTCAGCACATAAACAAATTAAAAAACAAAGACCATATGATCCTCTCAATCGATGCAGAAAAAGCTTTTGATAATATCCAGCATCCCTTCATGATCAGAACACTTAAGAAAATTGGTATAGAAGGGACATTTCTTAAACTGATAGAGGCCATCTACAGCAAACCCACAGCCAACATTGTATTGAATGGAGTTAAATTGGAATCATTTCCACTCAGATCAGGAACCAGACAAGGCTGCTTATTGTCTCCACTGCTTTTTAACATCGTAATGGAAATTTTAGCCACCACAATTAGGGAAGAAAAGGCGATCAAGGGTATCCATATAGGATCAGAAGAGATCAAACTTTCGCTCTTCACAGATGATATGATTGTATATCTGGAAAACACTAGGGACTCTACTACAAAATTCTTAGAAGTGATCAAGGAATACAGCAGCGTCTCAGGTTACAAAATCAACATTCATAAATCGGTAGCCTTTATATATACCAACAATAGTCAAGTTGAAAAAACAATTAAGGACTCAATTCCATTCACAGTAGTGCCAAAGAAGATAAAATAGTTGGGAATTTATCTAACAAAAGACGGGAAAGATCTTTATAAAGAGAATTATAAAACTCTAAGAAAATAAATAGCTGAAAATGTTAACAAATGGAAAAACATACCATGCTCATGGCTGGGAAGAATCAATATTGTTAAAATGTCTATACTACCCAAAGCAATATATAATTTCAATGCAATCCCCATTAAAGCTTCACTGTCATACTTTAATGATCTTGAGAAAAGTTTTAGTATTGAATGGCAAAGACCAGAATCATGATTCCCAGACTTCCAGGGATTTGGGCTGCAGGGATCTTGGGACTGTCTGACAGTCTTCCAAGGCACTTAAACTCTATATGACTCTGTACTTACTAGCAATATGGCATCAGAAAAATTATACTCTGAAACTTATGGCATATTTTTACACATCCAGCCTATCTATAGAGAAATTTCTAGTGTGGTATCATATAAGTGAAATCACTTTCGTAGCTCTAAACCTTATTTTGGTGTAGACGATTTAATTAAATATCACCATCATAATATTCCAAAAGCTGTCATGCTTTCAAGATTCTTCAAGTTCTGCATGTCAAAGCAGATATTAGAAAGTTATTGGTTATCATAAGATTATTATTAGGTGTTTTATGCTTAAAATAATCAGAAATATTTAAATGAACGTAATGACAATTAAAAAAAACTTGCTCCTTCTAAAATTCTCTCTAGTAATATTTATTTATTTATTTATTGTAGAAACAAAATCTTGCTTTGTTCCTCAGGCTGAACTTTAAGTCCTGAGTACAAAGGATCTTCCTTCTTCAACTTCCTCAGTAGGCAAGACTACGGGCATGTGCTACAATGCCCAGCTAGCAACATATAGCCAGTTATTTAATAAGCAGTTTTTAGATATGCTTTTAATTACATGTACTATTAAGGGAAAAAAAATCCAGAAAGAAATTTTGTCAGATCCAAGTATCTGCTTCATTATGGAAAAGACATATTCTTTTTTTTAAGCATGAGAAATACACCCATGCTTCCTAACCTTAATGCAAACATAAGATATGACTTCATCTGAAAACTCACAGGTCAAGTGAAGAGAGCCACCTGCTGTGTGACAGACCACTAAGTCTTTCCCATGCTCAGCATGCGCTGGCCTCCCTCTCTGCCAGCAGTGTAGGGAGCAGTAATCTACTAACTCATAGATAAATGTAGACACAAAGAAAAATGCCCCAGGTCAAAGAGCCCCACTGAGTTCTCCCTTTGCTGGGTGCATGCTGAAGGTTTCTGTAGATAGAATTTTTTTCAGTAATTTTCCACTATGGTTTTCATTTTCTTATTGGCACTTAAAAAAAATCTATATTAGAGCAAGAAGTTTTAACTATATAGAAGCAAGTAAGAAAACTAGATGAAAGCAGACAGAATCAGATATAGAAAAAGAGTCTTATACTACAAAGGAAAAAAAAGATGAGAATAATTTAAAAAATCTAGGTGTTAATAATTTCTATACATATTTACATACAAATGAGAATCATAAAAAACGAACACATGAATTAAATTAAAATAAGAGTTTTAGAATGGGGACAAGGTTGACAAACTGACAAAAGCTATAAATAATCAAAAATCTTGGTGAGAAAGACTATTTAGTCACAGGAATATAACACAGGAATAATCTTAGATAATTATAATTTAGGTCTTAGAAACTTATAATTATGCTTTTTCTTTAAGGCTTTTAGTGTTTTCTTTTGCTTTTGAAGAAGAAAATTCCTAGGAACTATATTGGGGAAAACAAATCAAGATATAAACAAAAGAAGACTTTGGATTTGGGGCAAATTTGTCTTTAAAATCTACATGCAATTTACTGGCTGTTTGATATTAGGCACTGTAATCACTATTAAATTTCCTGAGCCTCAGCTTGTGACATTACTCTTGTAGTTGTTTTAAAATTTAAGTCATCAACTTATGTAAAGCAACCTAGGAGATATCCATGGCCAACAAGTGTTAAAGCTATACCAACAACAACAAAAAAAAACACTTTCTTGAAACTTTATTCATTTTGCAGTCCCCAATTCCTATTCAGTACTTGAAGCACCATAACTATTAAAGAATTACAATATTGGCTCAGCAGCTCTAACACAGTTGTTACAGCACCAGCCACACACACTGAGGGGTGCCAGGTTGGAACCCAACCTGGGCCTGCTAAAGAACAATGACAACTGTAACAAAAAAATAGCTGGGTGTTGTGGTGGGTGCCTATAGTCCAAGCTACTTGGGAGGCTGAGGCAAGAGAATCACTTAAGACCAAGAGTTGGAGGTTGTTGTGAGCTGTTGTGCCATATCACTCTACAGAGGGTGACATAATGAGACTCTGTCTCAAAAATAAAAAAGAATTACGATATTAATGAGGGAAAAAAACCTTATGAACATATGGAAATTGGTACAAAATTTTTGGCTAAAAAGTTACATACTTAAATGTTAGAATATTTTATAATGGCATAAAAGATAGTCATTTGGTATTAATATTTTTAAAAATTACTTCAAAATTATTTGAATACCTTTATTATTATTGATCCAAGAACAGCAATATCAAATTTCTTAAAAACCTAGGTATTTGAAACAGAATATTAAGAAATATTGTTTGTACAAAAGTGGTAATTTTTCATTAATTGACAAAATTCCAATGACTCTTAAATACATTCCTAAGCAGTGTATAACCCAGCAACAATAATCTTAATAATAATATTAAACACATACATAATTCTACTATATCCTATACAGTTGTCCTATCCTTTGTTACCTGTGGAACTCATAAAGTTTAATCCTTTTTTTTAACCTTTCAGAAAGCTGCAACATACATACACACACACACACACACACACACACACACACACACACAGAATGAAAGAGCATTAAAATTCCAGAATTTATTTTGTTGTTGCTTTTGCATTGTCAGTAAATTTGACAAGTGAAAAGCTATGATTTGTAGTCTCACACTGAGATGCATACATCTGAAGAGCTACTTTGGACATTGAGTTTACATTAATGCTATCTTTCTCAAGATTATCCACTGTACTATTTTAAGTGAAAATAACCTGGTATACTATCCACCTTACGTTAAATGTTTCCTTTCAAAATGCATAAGTATTGCCAAATGCTAATTTGATTTAAAATGCACTCATATGTTACAAATTATCTCTAATAATTACTTCCTCATGTCATGAAAGAGAAATTTTGTTACTTTAAAAATAATTATTGAAGGGCTCGGCAGTAGCACAGTGGTTATGGCACTAGCCACATACACCAAGGGTGTCAGGTTTGAACCTGGCCCTAGTCAACTAAACAATTGCAATAAAAAAACAGCCAGATATTGTGGCAGGTACCTGTAGTCCAAGCTATTTTTGAAGCTGAGGCAAGAGAGTCTCTCAAGACCAAGAGTTCGAGGTTACTGTGAGCTGTGACACTACAGCACCCTACAGAGGGCAATATATTGAGAATCTGTCACAGAAAAAAAAATAATAATAATTGAAGTAATGATACAATTTAAATTATAAAATCATCCCCTTTTATTAAATATATAAACAGTGGCTTATTTTCATGGTCAGAAATCTGTAAATTATAATCCATGAGTCAAATCTGGCCAGTGGCATCCTTAATTCTGTATGTATAATCAATGAGCTAAGAATGGTTTTTTATGTATTTAAGATGTGAAAATAAAACAAAAGAAGAATTTGCAAGAGAGACTACATATGGCCTTCAAGGCCTGGAATATCTCTTGCCTGTAGGAAAATAATTGTTGACCCCTTTACTAGAATAAGAGTATATTATAGTATTTCAAAAGAACAGGAAGGAGTTTTTCTCCCTTTTTGTGATACTTTGGTGATTCTCTATAGCCATAATAGATTACTACATAGAATTCTTTCTCATTAAGATATTGATTTGTCAGATTACTATGATTTGTAAAATTAAAGCTTTTTAACTTAATATTTTTATAGCTATTTCATTCACTTTGGGCCTCATTTTCTTGGTGCATTTTGTTCCTAGCTTGCAAAATGTGTTTACTCTTTTCCTACACTAGTACTAATGTATACATTTTAACACTCTGAATTTAAGCTATAATTTTACCATGGGGATTCTAAATAGACATACCAGTCTTCTGATAGATCTGGAGAAATGCTGAATTTTTATTAATGTCTTCAGGTGACAAACTGTGATGGATGGCCTGACAAGGTCCCCTAGTCTAGCTCTGCACTGCCAGGGAAATGATGGTGGCATCAGCCTGCCAGTTTAGTTATCAACAGCTAACAGCCTTAAGGCAGTGGTTTAAAAGTCATTTGTTTGCACTTCTAACAAGTACATTCTATTGTGTAGTTTATTCAAGTAAGCAAAATTTTATAACAAGTTGTTAAAGCCTTTTTGTCACCAATAAAATTCTTTCCTGTATGAACTGTACTAATAATAAATGAATACGTTGAAAATTGTATCACTCTATTTAAAATCAAAGCAAACATTTCACTAAATACTGCTAAAGTAATTAGTGTGGCACTATTTTTTTGTTCTTCTGCCATCATCCTTGTTAAGTAACATTCTTTTTTGCCTTCATCACAAAAATTGCTCATTTAAAGATGAATTATTACTCTCCCTCTTATCATGAAGTGAAGGCTGTCATCCTGTGCTGCTGTCAGGGAATGTATATTTTCAAGAGGAAGGTATCTAATTTTAGCAGTCATAGCTAAAAATGATGTTACTGTTAGTTGTCAGAGAAGTGATCATTAAAGAGTCTATTTTCTCTTTGAAGCAAGCAATTCAGATCAACTTTTCAAGGCACTTAGAATTGCCATGAATATTCCTCCAATTTTCAACTCATTTTTGTTACTCTCTTATCAATGTCATTGGTTATGAATGTAATACAAATAATAAAAACATTTTTCTTATTGACTTTTCTAGATATATCATTATTTAAGTCAATTTCATTTTAAAACCATTTGTAACAACTTATTATTTAAAGATAATTTATTTTAAAAGGAAATCCTATTTCCATTTTTTATCAAAATTCTTTGTATTATGTAAAGACTTTGTGAACACAAAAACTTCTAGCATTTAATATACATATAAGTCTTACTGAAGGGAAGCTTTTACTTTATTTCTGTGAGAAATATGGGGGGGGAAATATTTGGGTTATTTTGGTGTTTTCTAAAATTATACATTGCTATGTTAAATATAGGTTCAATATTGTCATTAAACAATTGTATCTTTATTTTCATTTCTTCCTCAGAGTCTTAATCATTGGGATATTATAATTAAATTATAATCAAATTATAAATCATAAGTATATTGTTCATAAAAAATTAACAAATTGTATATAAAATAAACAAAATATATAAACTAAGAAGCAAACCCAATTGAAATATTCAATAAAAATGAAAAAAGTATTTGAAAATTTTTGATATACTTTTAGAGTGTCGCAAATAAAAATAATATTGAACTCAGGGCTGAGAAGAACAGCTGTTTATTCTTCTGCACTTTTATGTAGGCCACTAGCCTTATATTTGTAAGCCCAATATGAAGAATGAACTTTGTTCTCACTGGGTTTCAAATGACATTTAGATGTATGAGAGGCTCTCTGCACTATTTGCCAACTCCATACAGGCAGCGGCCTGTTTCCCTGGGTGATGGGCTCCACTGGAGATGTTTTTGATCTGAAGATTACACTAGTCTTTTGTAAAGACTGGCTTGGTAGCTGTGGAGCTGCAGAGTCGAGAAGGCAGAATGGATTCAGTTTAGTATTTGGCTATTGTGTCCCCAGTGACCTCCTGACACTCCGGGTTACATCCTATGGTGGCAGTACACATTCTTTGGAATACACAAGCAAAGAGTCACTCTGTTATGTTTCCTGGTACAGGCTCAGCCAGAGACCGATGCTGACATTCTTCATATTCTCGGCATCTTCCTTACTGTCTATGCAGTTTCTAGCAGTCTATTTGCAATATTATGGAAGAGTCTTTACATATTGTAGCAAAAAATTCTCTATTGGCTCAAACTAAGCTGCCAGATATTTCAAAGTCAGTTCCAGTTTCTGACTCACATGCGACTATTGAAAAGAGCAAAGGTGTCAAACAAAACTTATTTTTATTAATAGAAAAGCGTATGACTAGTTAGAAGATAAATTGTTCTTTATCTTGAATAAACTATTAGAGAGCAAAGTTGGAGAAAGTCTTTTCTTGACAGCAATTCTAAGATGAATAGCACGTACGTGGCTGAACAATTTTGTAGGTGGGTAGCAAAAAGATAACAGAAGTCAAAGAAGATAATGTGTAGAAGCAAATGTGCTTCCATATAATCTGGAAATGCCACAGCAAGAAAAGCTAGTGGGATCTTAGGGAAATCACTTGAGGACAGACAAGCACAATGTGGGAGTCTTTAATACTTAATAGTCCTGCCTTATTTGGGGGCCTAAACACATTTTCTTAGTTTTAAGAGGTACGTTCCTTGATTGAGGCAAGGGGTAACAAGTGATTTTGCTATAGAAAGAGTGCAAATAAGGAAATTCCTTTGCCTAAACACTGTATGTGAAGCTACAATGTAATAGGCTCATATTGTTCAGGGTACCACAATAAAGGTAGGAGTCAGAGAAATTATGGAGAAGGGGACCCTAAGGGAGACAGGAAATAATTCTCTAAGCAAAAAAAAAAAAACTAAAGAAAATGAAAGATGACAATTGATCCCAGTAAGCAAAAGAAAAATGCTTATCTCATGAGGATTGTCTAAAGTTCTATATCAGAGATTTATTAAGAAAGAGGAATACCCAGATAAGATAAACAGCTCAGAAGGTTTAAGATGAAGGGTACATGTGGGAAGAGCTAAGGGAGGAGTCGTGTCTTGATGTGTTTGTAGTATTAGTTAATAATGATTTTATAAGTTTGAAACAGACCCATTTTCCTGGCTCTGAACACAAAGTGCCAGATTCTATCATTTCAATGTTTCTACAGTTTAGCGTGTTAATTTATTCCCCCCTCTCCTTGCACCTAGCTGCAGCACGGCAGCTGGCTGGAGGCTTTGTAGCTGCTTTCTGCCAGGGCAAGGCTGTATGGTCGGAAGGAGTGGCTTTTGTGAGTTAAGAATGGGAATGCTTTAAACTTTCTCCAACTCAGGAAGACTTGCTCTGGACCAAATAAGGAGAAGAAAGATCTCTTTTCTTTTGTCACCTTGATTGGGCCAGAGGAGTCTATCTAATTGGTCACAAGGCTGTCAGAGTATTAAAACATCACATCTGTGGTGTGTGACTGTGGGTCAGCTGGGATTTTGGTCCTTGAGTCAGCCTCTGATTGGCTTCCTTATCAAGACTGTTTACATTAAGACCATTATACTCTGAAGCAGTAAAAAACAACACATAACGCCATACAATTAATGTAATCAGCCATGGAGTTAGTCTAGTTAGTAGGAATACAAGCACAACAAGAATCTTGACAAGATTTTTGGCCTTGCTTTCGTGATATTTATGACTGTAACACTTACGTATGAAATAAATACAGAGCTAGCTTGATCCTGGGGGTGGAATACTAGAAACTTCACGAAGAAGGGTGTGCCGCCTCCTGAGCCCCACTGCTCTTAAACTATCTCTTTGTCTGTGTCTATTATTTCTCTATATTAATATTCTATAACTGATACCAATAATTTCAGAGTCTCCTTGCACCACCAGGCCACAAGGAAATAAAACTACTGTGTGTTGAGGCTGGTCCCCGATGTAAGGATGTAAGGTTAGAATTGCACCTCCTTTAGAGTTTGCATCTTGAGCATTGGAGCAGAGTAACAAGGAAACCCCGGTTAGGACTTCTCACCCCTAATTCTATCTCAAATTAAAAATCTTCATAAAGCCAGAAATGTGGCAGTATATGGGAGGGAATTTGTTTGTTCTCTATGCTCAGTTAGTAAATATTTGAAACTGTTTTTTGCTTACTTGAAAGTCTGTTAAGTTTATACATTACTGAATGGCATCATACCCCACAAACACAATTGCTTAAAATAATAACACAGCTATGACTTAATTAAAAAAAAAATAAAATAAATAATTGCACTCAAAAAAAATAATAATAACAATAATTTTATTCTTTCTCACTGCTTCTGTTTGTCAAGAAAACACACATGACTTGGCTGTTTTGGCTTGGAGTGTTTTATGAAATTACAGTCAGGAGTTGGCTGAATCTTGAAACACAAGTAACAGAAGCAAAAAGTCACCCATCCCTTTCTCTTCATGCAGGCTCAAGTGTCTTCATACAAACAACCTCATGTGGTCTCTCCATGTGAAGTTCCTTATACTCTGGTGGCCTCAGACGCCTTACATGGTGGCCAAAGTTTTTCAGAGTGAGAATCTGATTGGATAAGGCAGAAACGGGCCTGCTTTTTATGGTCTAGCCTTAGGAATCACACAGCATGCCCTCCATCCCAATATATAAGTAACAGCCAAGTCAAACACCTTCTTTGATAAAAGTCTGTCTAGGCCACACTCTAGAAAAGCATGTGGGATGAAGATATTGTTGAGGTTAGGTTTGAAAAATCTGCTACACAAGTAAATGCAAATGATATATACCATAATGTGTTCTTTATATATTACTGTTGGATGTTATTACAATAATATATACTACAAATAAATGTAATATCATATATGTATTACTCTCATTATTGCCACTGGGCTTCTGTAAGTTGTATGCTCCTGCATGGTTGCCACAGAAATCATTTAACCTGATACCAAGGTTCCGTTAAATTTATCATCTTCCTTTCAGATGGTCACATACTGAAAGAAAGGCCAAGAAAAAAAAATGAGTATCTTGTGTTTCAATTGTGTAGAAACTCACACCAATCTTCAATAAAGTGGGAAATTTGCTAAGTATTCCGGGTGATTCGTAGATTGGGCAGCCAAAATAACTCACTTTCTAATGTGTAAACTAACTTTGCTTATTAATTTAGTCATATAGGAAATGGACATGACAAAAGGACGAGGATGTAAAACTGGCAATGATCTATGAAAACTCAATTACAATACTTCCATAAAGTAGAAATGAGCAAAATATAAATATGCATTTAATTAACTTACCATAATCTTTAAAAATATTGATTTAAAAGTTCTTGAATTTTCTAAAATAATTTAAAGAAGTCAGACATTAGGGCCAAAAAAAAAAAAAAAAATCCATGCTCTAATGTAATCAGTGAATTTGTCTGAATTATTACTATAAAATTATGTTTAAATTTTAAAAAATTATTGATTTTTCTCTTTTCTTAATAATTTATGTGGCACATACATATACACTAGTGTATAAATATATGTGTGTCTGGATAAGTGTAGAATAGTTTATAGAATATTAATATTAACTACCATTAAGATAGAGGTTTCTTAGTAGGATGCCTGAAAGACATGCAAATACAATGCTAAGTACATTAGAACATACATTAGCATAAAAAAATCATTACTGTTATTTCTAAATTTTTTATGAATGTTTTTTCAGCTACTTATGCCATTATTTTAAAACATTTGTTAATTAATACATTTCTATTCACATTGAACTTAAATTGTTAAGAAAAAAACAACTGAGAAATAGCACTGCTTCCTGAATTATTGATCGTGTATATATATATCCAATAAGATTAAAAAAAATATTATTTTTGAGTGATGCCTGTGGCTCAAAGGAGTAGGGCACCAGCCCCATATGCCAGAGGTGGTGGGTTCAAACCCAGCCCTGGCCAAAAACTGCAAAAAAAAAAAAAAAATATATATATATATATATATATAGTTATCTTGTAAATATCCTTTGGGTTAGCTCACCTTTAAGTGGTCCTAAGTTACTATTTGGTGGTTGAAACTTTGAAGCATTTTCATAGATCTTAAGATTAATGATGGATTTTGTAATGTAAGCTAATAGATGTAACATTATATTTCTCCCTTTCCATGAAAAATCATTTTCCACTCCACCTTCAGAATCTATTTTTAAGATTCTCCATTGACCATTCACACAGTAATCACTTATGACACTTAATATTGTTGAATAGTTAACCCACTGACATATTGATGCCTTTAACAGAGTAGGGTGGCAAAATTCCGCCAGGTGTTGTGGCTCACGCCTTTAATCCTAGCACTTTGTTGGAGCAGAAGCAGGTGGATTTTTTGATCTCAGGAATTCAAGATCAGCCTGAGGAAGAGAAAAGCCCCATTTCTACTCAAAATAGAAAAACTAGCTCAGCATTGCAGTAGGCATCTGTGGTCTCAGAGTCCCAGTTACTTGGAAAGCTGAGGCAAGAGGATTGCTTAAGTTGAAAGAGTTTGAGATTCTGTGAGCTTTGATGCCAGAGCACACTACCCAGCATGACAGAGTGAGAGTTTGTCTCAAAAAAAAAAGAAAGAAAGAAAAAAAGAAAGAGAAAATAAAAGAGAAAAAAAGGCAAAATTCCTTAATTTAGAATTATCATAATGATTTATATGCACATATGCACATACATATCCCCAATGAGCTATGTAATCTCCAATAAGGCTAGAGATCGCAGTTGTTTTGTTTATTTCTATATGTAAATCCTTTTCATACCGCCAAGTATAATGAAGGCACTCCAAAATTATTTCTTGAATGAATAACCAGATAAATTAAAATTGAGTTAAATGGTGAGACTAAACAACTAGAGGCATAATTGCTTTCCTGAGATTTTTCAATTTATGAAATTCTACTTTGCTTTTTATGAAGCTACATCAAAGTTTTGGCACTAAAATCCCAACTCTGTTGTTCAGAACAAAAGATTGGCCATTACTTCTGAAATTTAGACAACTTTCCTAGCTACCCTGTTAATCATGGCATGTCCTTATGGATAGATCTTTCTTCTTCTTTGACTTATTTTTTCTTATAGAGCTACCTATTTACTGTATATATATCATCATTGTCCTAGAATCTAAGCTCCCTAAAGGTAGGGATTTTTATCTATTTTCCTGACACCTCAAAGAGTCTAACACCTCAAAGAGAAGAGACAATAAATATGAATGCTCTCACTTATCAATATTTCTCTTGGTCCTCATTACCTTCTTTGGCTCTTTTTTTTCATGAGTCTATGGAGTTGAAAAGGGAAAGGAACTCAATCTTCTGAACACAAGTCAGATCTGTTTCTCTATTACTCTTATTTCCATGGAACATGAAAGACATTTGAAAGCGAAATTAATATGGTCACTTGTTATGCGGAGGCAGTTTTGTAGGCACATCATGTACATTATCTTAAGATGTCCTTAATAACTCTATGTGGTAACTGTCTCAGTAATCCAATAATCTGTATTCTGTAAGAAACCAAGGAAGGATGAGAGGGTTATGTGTTTTGAAAAAAGTCATAGATCCGAGTGTTTAAATCCAAGGAATCTAATTGAAAAAGTTACATTCT
The DNA here is from genome assembly GCA_963574355.1 of Loris lydekkerianus. Taxonomy (NCBI): domain Eukaryota; kingdom Metazoa; phylum Chordata; class Mammalia; order Primates; family Lorisidae; genus Loris; species Loris lydekkerianus. The sequence goes on along the minus strand of CAUYPK010026692.1, from coordinate 2,280 downwards.
TGAGCTCAGTAGTGTAGCACACACCTCCCCACAAAACACCAGCCTGTTGTGAGGAGTCATTAGGCAAACACTTTCTTGTTGCTCTTTCAGGATTACATTGTCTCTTTTCTGGTAGGTATGAGACTTTCCTTAGCATTCTCTTGCTTCGCTACTTAAAAGATGAAATTCTATTTGGGCTTGGAATAAGTAGGTGGGGAGTGGTGAGAATCTTTCAACTGATTTGAATCAGAGCTGCTTAATTTTATCTAATTTAGGCAAAATATATTCTTCTTCTGGTCAACTCAAACTCAAGTGAATTTGACATCAAGTTTTAACTGAGAAGCTCAAGCCATTAGTAAAGTGGTTTGCTGGTCGATTTATATTTTGTGCACACCTTTCTTTCCAGAATTCATGGGACAAGGTGGTGGAGTAAAGACAAGAGGTTTAAGATATTTGAGATTCCATGATCTTGCTTTATTTATTTTCCTTTTTGTGAGGTCTGTTCAAAAGTCCATAGTGAATAATTAAATGCTCTGAAAAAAACAAAGCAACTAAAGAACTGCCATTTGTAATGGATATAAATTATTCCTCCCATATATTTTGGAATGTACCTGTATGATGGGTTTTATTTCCATTGCTTATTTTTTAAAAAGTCAGTTTTTACATTAACTATTACATAAAAATGATAATAGAAATGAAATGAAATGGAAATTTATTGGATTTTATTCAATACCTTTAATTACTGCAATTGAATTATGGAATAAAAATTTTGGCATTTTTTTCTCTGAAGTAATTATTTGATTGAAAATATACATGCTAATTTTATATACTATCTTGGCAAAAATACTACACTTCTCTCAAATATCATAATCATCTTTGCAAAATTTACACGTAACTAAATTATTTAAATCATGATTAAGATGGCAGCATAGGTGGCACAACCTTCCTAGGTTCTCAAAATACCTGTAATTTCATAACCCATCATCATTTTTCCTAATTTGAGCTAATGTATTTCTAGTCCCTTATTTTTCTTCTTTCTCTACTAATTTGAACAGCTTATTGTTTTATAAATCCATTAGTAATTACCCTTGATCTTTCATCCTACCAACAATAAAAATAATAGTCACTAGTATCTTGAGAATCACCACTTTCATTGTTAAATGATTTTAAATAAGCCTCTGGCAAACACTCTTGTGATCACATCTCTCTATCCTTTATTCCTATTCACATGATTTCCAATATATTTTCAAAATCTAGAGAACTTCATTTTCTATAATTAAAAATATAAAGTACATTTTTCAAAAATATCAGTAATAATAAAGTACTTTGCTATTTTTGCATCACAGCTTTGAGATGGCATAATCAATTATTAGAGTAACAACAAGTTTTTATACCTTGCAAATAAGCATGTTTTTTCAATTTTTAATTATGTATTCCCTACTCAGATAATTTTCTAAGATGAATAAATATAATTGCCAACTTTCTTTCTCTAGTTCATTAATTAATCCATTCAGTAATTCTTGAGTGACAACTTTATGATGGGCTCAAAGATTAGCAATGGTGATGTTTTACCAAAAAGGCCCCTGATATACTGAGAAAATGAACACACATGAAAATGATTATGTCATTTTCTAAGTCAATTCATAACTAGATATTATGAGATACTGAAAATATACCTAATAGTCTGAGTATAAGCAAAAGCATTGTGCTACCTGCAAAAGAAGAAAGAAAGAAAGAAAGAAAGAAAGAAAGAAAGAAAGAAAGAAAGAAAGAAAGAAAGAAAGAAAGAAATCTTTTTGAGGACAGTCATGAACTAGAAAGGTTAAAGGTGAACGGGTCCAGAAAATTATCCTGAGAAATGATATCTTCACGCAGTCCAATTCAGAGAAATGGTATTTGGCTCACAGGCAAGGAGCAGGGATACTGATTCAAAGAGAGCAGGAATAGTGATTGTCAACTATTTGATACTGCAAGTTCATTTAGGCTCTTATTCATTTTTTTCTCTCTCCCTTTGTATACTAGTTAATTATCCTTGGTCAAATATTTATTATATGTCCTGATAACTTCCAGGAATCATTGATTTCTGATTCTATCTATCTATCTATCTATCTATCTTGTTTTCTCTTTCCCGGATGTGATAAATTCCTAAATTCTTCAATCTTATGGCCTTTATTTTGGTTTTTTTTTTTTTTATTATTATTATAGACAAATTGATGCACCAGGGATGTGGCCCGCGACAGTGCACGCCCACCACCCCACCCTACCCCCTACCGGCCCCGGCCTCGGTCCGTTCGGCTCTCG
>CAUYPK010026689.1:0-30847 GCA_963574355.1 Loris lydekkerianus | reverse complement strand
GGAGCAGTTCCTTTACATGAGTGTCAGTCAGAATGGACCGGGGCTTTGATTTCACGTGTTTCCACCCTGGGGGCGGGACTACGTGCTCAGAGATCTCTCCTCAGAGGTCCCTCCTCAGAAGCAGCATAACAAAATCCAAACTTGGCAAAGAGCCACAGTATACAAAATAATGATAAGAGGCAAAGAGCCGCATTCATTTTGGCCGGGAGCTGCATACAGCTCAAGAGCCGTGTGTTAACCCCTGGAATAATGTGTGGGCCCTGTCTCCAGTGAGTTCACAGTGGGATATAGGAAAATAACAAATTTTGCAAAAGGATCCAGATCACTCCCTGTGTCCCTGACTACATCTAGCTGAGAAAAGAGATAAAATTAACAGTATCTTTTCTGTTGCCTTATAATCCCCACAGCCCAAAAAGCCACCATGAATCAGAATCACCATGAATCACATGTGAAACCAATTGATTTGGTTAGACAAAAATATAGCAGTGATAACACACAATGGGATCTTGGAAATGTCAAGTCCTAAGATGTTCATCAATTCCTTTATATTTTTATAATTTTGCCAGAAACATCTCAGAGTAGCAATAGCTGTAGACACCAAGACTATATCTCAACAAAGGGATGTATTTTCATGGCATATTCTGGGTACCAAGAGATGCAGCTTCCTTAGAGAATGTCAGGCCTGTAAAAATCTCCAAAACTTATCTCTTTCTTTAGCACAGAATAAATCTCATGGAGAAAGGAAAAAAAAAAAAAATATATATATATATATATATATGTATATATATATATATATATATATATGTATATATATATATATATATATGTATGTATGTATATGTTATAAGCTTAAACATTCCCCTTCTTTCAACTCAAAAATTAACAATTAAAGCATTTTCCATCTTGGTTGCCTTTAATCTGTTTATTGGTTTGTTTTCCCATTCATTTATTCACTCTCTTGTTAATTTAAGAATATTTAAATGTTTTCTAATATGCTGGTTCGGGTATTGGGGATCCAGAAGTGAACAAAACAGGCAACAAACAAAACAAAGTAAAACTACTTTGCTTTACAGAGCATACATTCCAGTGAAAATATCTGAGTCCCAGAGAAAAATGAAAGAATTTTCTGTAAAATACAAAGGAAACATTTTTTTCCCGAGCATCTCTTTGAATTTTGAAAGGGTGAAACGAGAGCGTGAAAACGAAAATCCTTACATAAAAGAATATTTCCTACGCAACTCAGCTATTAGCAGTGGTCTCCAGTCCTTTAAGATTCATGTAAAATTAATTCCCTTTCTCTCACACTTCATGAGAATCTGCTTCACCATTCTGCTATCTAATTTTTGAGTTGGTGAGAAATAAGGAAAACTTTATTCCTGGATTTATTGAGTACTGGTTCTCAGCTTCTGTTGAATCCTCTCATAAAGCTCACTTCAGGCAGCTAACGCCCACTCCATAGCTGCTGTGCGTTGACCTACATGTGAAATATAGCCCCTTTCTCTTCACTTCTACAAAACACCACTCAAATAGCCACTATGTGTAGTAGACTTGAATGAAAATTCAGGGCAATGGCAGCTGATTAGAGTACAGCAAAGGACAACAAAGCATAGGAAGGGAGAAGCTGCCCAGCAGGTTAGCCAGCTCTGCTCTCCAAACCTGCAACAGCCTCACTCCTCTCTGCACCATGCAATCCTGCAGCCCCAGTGGGAGTGAGTGCCTCCCCACAGTCATGTGCAAATCCATGCCTGCGCTAGCATGAATCCGCATGCTCACCATTCTCCGCCTAAGTTTTCACTTTTTGCTATTTTGCTGAATATCTCTTTTATGTTTTGCCCATTTCTTCTCTACTCACACCCAGAAGAATGTAAGGTTGAAAAGGTCAGGGAGTTTTTGATCTGATTTATTCTATGTTAAAGTTTTGAGATTTAGATCAAGGTCAACAAACGGCAGTCTGTGGGCTAAATTTGTCCCGTTTCCTGTTTTTAGACGACCTGTGAGCTCGGGATAGTTTTTGATATTTTAAATGGTTAAAAAATTAATTCAAAAGAATAGTGGGTTTTGGCCCATGAAAATTATAGAAGGGTAAAAATTCCAGTGTCTGTGAATAAAGTCTGTTTTTCTGTGTTACATAGCTGTACTTAGCTGTTTATGTTGTGTATGGCTGGTTTTGTGCTACAATAACAGGGAAATTGTGAAACAAACCTTCTATTTACCATTTACCCCTTTGCAGAAAACACTTGCCAACCTCTAGATTAGAAAATTATCTGATATATAGCATATATATAATATAAATATTATAGTAATATTTTCTGAATGTTACATCTGAAAAAGACTTATCACCACTGAATTGAATATCTCACACCCTTCCACGAATAATCACTTAATATTCACTGGGTCTCAGCATCTTCAACTACAACCTAGAGGAAGAGTTTTATTCATACTGTCAAAATTGAAAATCTGTGAGACTCAAATGAAATGTAAATAAAGTAGTTAGAAATCTGACAAAGTTCTAAATTTACATGTTAACTGGGAGTAGATGGGACAGGCATACACAGATATTGGAGAACATCTGAAGTGTTACAAATTCTCAAATGTCTTTATAACTTTTTGAAAATGAATAAGGAATTACTTCCCACAACTCAAATCCTTCCTCATCTCTAACTTCACAATTATGGTATAATTGCATTGGCATAACAGTGTATTAAATATTATAACATAATTACAAAATAAACAAAAGCAGAGGAAAACTCCAAGGTTTTCATGAAACAACGGGCCCTTGTCATTTAAGGAGATGCCTAAGCATCAAGAGAGTAAAGGAGAAAGAAAGAAAGAAACTACACTTGGGTTGGTCAGTAAACCTTCCCAGATCAGTTTTCTCATCTGTTCAACTGATGCGTTCAATTTTCCCCTTTCCTCACCAGATTGTTTTGCGGCTTAGGGAAAAAATTACAAACAGTCAAGTTCTCCATGTTTCTCTCATTACCTAGTAGGAGCAGAATGATTATATAAATTTCCCTGGTTCTGAAAGAAGAGTTGAAGTTGAGGTTCTAACCTGTCTGAATACCTTTGTCAAATACTTCAGTTGCTTAGATTGAGCGCCGAATGTGCTAGACTTTTCTGGAAAGACAAGTTCAAAAATAATATGATTACATTCGACGAAACAACTCCCAAAACAGATGAAAGTGCCATTGTGATTAACCAACAGAGCACATTTTAACACTTTTATAATAAACTGGGGTGTGTACATTGCATTCCCACAAGCAGAGCGAGCAGTTGGGATATTGCAGGTTAATGTGAGTTACAATATCTGAGAACTGTTTTCTCACAAAGGTATGTTAATAATCCTCATTCTATCTCCAGGAGATTGCCATGGAACCCTTCCAAGGTGCTTATTTCAGAAATCTGAAGCCTGGATCAGGTCTTTACTAGCAAAATAAAGTAGACAAGGAAGGTAAGATTTTACGTATTAAGCCAGCCACCTCCTAAATCCTTGCAAAAAGGGTCCAAGTTAATCAGGGTCTTTTAGACATTAGATTGGATTAGGACTATGTGGGGCAACTTGGTAACAAAAGATATAAATACTGATGATTAAAGAAAAAAAGGCATTTAGTGCTACCTTTATGAAAGTGTTCCTACGTCTCTGCTCCTTCCTCCTCTCTTCCATTGATTTTCCTTTCTCTTATTTATTAATTCGTTTTCTCATTCCTTTGTTGATGAAAAACATTTTTCATGAGTTACACTGGAATCATGAATATTTCTTTGAAAAAAAAAATAACCATGATGGATGTCCTTGAGTTGTACATAGCATACAGGGGCTCTATCTTCAATTTTGGATTTGTACTAATGGCCATCCTTTAATTTTGACGTCCACTTATAGCTTCCTAAAGCCTATGTCTGCATGGGGACAGATAAATTCAACCAAGGGTCAATGGTTTCTTTAGGACTTTTTTGACATATTTGCATTTGCTTTAGTATGAATTATTTTTCTTTTTCATTGCTTTAGTCCACAACTATTCCTTACATACTCTCCTGTATCCTTGCAGTATACAAGACACTAACAATACCCTATCCTCTATGAATTGCAATTATAATGAAAAAGACTGGAAATAAATACCACTGAAATACAATAGACTGTGAAATAATCTATACAAAAGACAGCACATAGTTAAATGTTTATTTGATCGAGAGAGGGATCACTGACTGTCATGGACTGGGGATGGAATCTTAGAAAATTTCTTTAGAAATGAGAACTATTGAAAGTATCATACCTTCTCACACATGGAAAGGAAGTATGATAGGCTGATTTTTTTTTTTCATTCAAAATTTACATATTCAAATCTTAACCCCAAGAACCTCAGAATGAAACTGTATCTGGAGATAGGCTCTTAAAAGAAGCAATTAAATTAAAATGAGGTCATTAAGGTAAGCTTTCATCTGACATCAGAAGGTAAGAAGAGGAAATTAAAACACACAGAGGGAAGACCATATAAGCAGGCAGGGAGAAGATATCTGGAAAGCAAAGTGAGAGAGCCCAGAAGACACAACTCTGCCCCCAGGCAGGGATCTAGGAGTTCTAGCTTCCAGATTTGTGGGAAAATAATTTTCTCCTGTTAAAACATTCAGACTGTGATTGTTTATTTTGATACCTATAGCAAACTAATTCCTGGGGGACACAGCAGGGTCTCATGTCCTCTACTGTGAACCTTTCCCTGCCAGTCCCTTTTTATGATTTTCCCTTATTTTGATTCTGTTAGGGCTTACTTAGTTTTTCATTTCATAGTTTTTGGGGTTTTCAGTTTTTTTTTTTGTTTGTTTGTTTTTTTTGCCACATTAGCCTCACATTTACAGTGTTAGCACCTACAAGTTCTGACAGTTAAGTTCACAAACTTGCCACTGTGTGCTTACCTTGGCAGCACTGTACAAACAGCTCGGTAAGGTTTCTTAACCTTGGTATATCAGTGCCTCACGGCTGTGCTCATTTCAAGGTATGGTGGTGTCTTGTGGAGTGACATTCATTAATGTTATGTGTTTTGTGTGCCATCACAAGAATATTGGAGCTTGAATTTGATCAATGAACAAACATTTGTCAGTTTCTTCTCAAACTTGGAAAAATGAAAATGGAATCAGATACATACAGTGCAATTTTATGAGGATAATGCCGTGAATAAAGTGGCAGTGTGTAAATGGATTAAGTGTTTTCCTGAGGGAAGCGAAAGCATCACTGATGAAGAGAGGTCAGGGTGGCCAGTAATGAGCAAAACTGATGAAACATGGCAAAAATTCATCCAATTGTGTGTCAAAATTGTTGGCTGCCTGTGAGAATCATAGCAGAGCAATGCTGATAAAGAAACACTGTTGATAGAGAAACAGAAAAATTGTAACTGAAAATCTTGGTCAACAACTGATGGCTCTTGTATTATGACAATGCACCAGCTCACACAGCACTGTCTTTAAGGGAGTTTTTAGCCATCAAACAAATAACTAACTGTATTGGGACACCCTCCCTACTCACCTAATCTGGTTCCCCCCAAATAAATAAATATTAAAAGAAAAATGTTTTGATAACAATAAACACGTCAAGGGTAATACGATGACAACTTTGATAGCCATTCCAGAAAAAGAGCTCCAACATTGCTTTGAAGAGTGGATTAGATACTGGCATCAGTGCATAGCTTTCTAAGGGGAGTATTTTGAAGGTGACCATGGTGAAATTTGGCAATGAGGTATGTAGCATGTTTTCTAGGATAAGTTTGTGAACTTAATTGTCAGACCTTGTATTTCTGTCATGGAATTATTCATGGAACAAGGCAAAAAAAGAATACAGGAAGTTCCTGAACTACAAACATCCCACTGATTTGTGACTCATGCTTAGGAATGGAGGTATATCACAGGTAGTAGGTAAGTGTACCTGTTCCTACTTACATGAATATTCAACTTAAGAACAAAGCTATAGAACCTCTCTTGTTTGTAACCCAGGTACTGCCTGTACTCACGACCCCCATAGAATACTGATTTTGCCCCTTACTCAGTGACTCTAAATGAATCCTCTTACAAGTCTATCCTGGTGCATGAAGATTGTGTCTAATTTACTAGATGGTTGTCAAGAGGAAGCATAAGATGACAAGCCCACATGTCCAGTAGAGTAAGCCCTGAACAGATTTATATTCTACTGTGTGTTGAACCTCAATATCTGGAGGCAATTTATTCCATTTTAATGAAACTGATTCATGAAAGAAAATATTTATATTGACTCCAAACCTTGCACCATTACCTTTCACTCTGTAATGTCAGGTCTGTCTCCCTTTGAGTCAGAAAGTCAATTACTTTTCTCCTTGGTGCTTTTGTTTCTATATTTTTCTTCTGGTTGTTCAGCGTGATGCTCCACTGATTATGACTAGACCAAGTCAGTTTCGGGGATCACTGTTGAGAAATGCAGGAGAGCTGGAAGAACCTGGATTTATCATGGGGTTGATGCTGAGACTGTGCTTTCGAAAATCTGGGAGCATCTGGAAAGAAAACCAAAGACCTTATACAGGATCAGCTAAAAACTGGATGGCCAAGACAGAGGAAAGTGAGAGGTGGCTGGTGAAACCACCAAGAGAGGAGGGTGAATACAACTCTAGAGATATTTGTCAACATTAGTATAGATTAGTATAGATTCCTCTCCCAAAAAATCTTCTAATGCAATCTCCCTCTTATTCCAAAAGTAAGATTTTCTCATTTACTATACTGTATTTAGAAGTAAATTAAAGTAAATCAATAGAATACATTTAAAAATACTTATAGCCCTATCATTCAGATAAAAACTCTACTATTAGCTTTTTTTAGTCCTTGTAGCTTACATATCTGAATTTTTGGTTTAATTTATGAAATGTTATCATATTGTATAGAATCACTTGAGATCTACTGTTTAGTAGCTCACAATTTATATATATTATTATTTACATATATATATATATATATATATAAAGGAAATATATCCTCATGTACACTGGTACTTAAGTTTGTGTGGAAATGGGGCTTTAGTGTATATTTTTGACACTCCTGCAAATTAGTAGCATCCTTCTAGAAGGTAATTAGTTAAGGTAACAAAAGCTTAAAGTGACTTAGTCCTCTGACACAGTATGATGTTAGGGACGCTTTAATTTGAAATTTTTTAAATGAGGATTGAAAAAAATATATTTTACATATTTTGTTGGATATTTCTATTTATTATTGATCAAATAGAATATGAATATTTTTAACCATTTTTTTCTATTACATATTTACAATTACCCACGAATTGTTAAAAGGGTTTTTATATATTAAAAATATTAATCTATTGCCTATTATGTCTTTTAGCAATTTGTACTTTTCTTTTTATTTTATAATGTTGGATGTATAGATTCTGATCCTTTCTTACTTTGATGGGTTCATCTAGGTCCTTCTTGTTACAAAGAAAAATGTATGTTTATAAGATTTTGAAACTTAAACAACAAAATAAAAGGAAGGAAGGAAGGAAGGGAAGAAGGGAAAAAGGAAAGAAGGTCTAATATGGAATAAATTGTAATGTAGTTATTAACATCAGCCTTATTTTACTTTATCGTTTCTTAAAGCTTGCACATAGGACTCTGGAATCTATACAATATTTATCAGAAGACAAGTAAAGGATAAATTCCAACTCGATTTCTTCCTTACACTCAGTACACACTTGAATGGTTTTACTAACCTTTGAATTCACTAAATGGGTTAATTGAATTATGTGGTTTCAACCAACAGAATTTCTATTCATTTGTCTCTAGAGGAGTTTGAATGTATTGAGCCCTTTTACCAGAGGTCAGGTGGTGATAGCTCCTGGGATCAATTAGTAAGCCAGCTAATTAGATTTGATTAAGCAGCTCTGAACCATAGCTTGCTCCTGTGTAAGTGATGTCTCTTTAGCGTATGTGCTTTGCTGACTAACTTGGCTACTTATGATGGACCATGTGTAAAGAAAGGCTTTGCCCAGCTGTAGAGATTAAGTACCATGAGGGAGATGGAAGAAACTGGCTCTCTTGAAGCAGTCTGTAAACTCTGTAATCTTCACTCCCTGCAACATGCCTAATTCTTAGAAATACATGTGGGCACCCTTGTGATGAGCATGATAATAATATTAGTTCTAAAAACAAGAGCTTATTACACCCAATGTTTTCCGTTAAGAGAAAGTTAGTGTTGGTGAAATATTGTATGCACTGAAATCTGAGTAGTTCTGGTCCAACTCTGGCTCCATCATCTATTTACTCTTCCTTAATCATTTCTCAGTACTTTCCCAAGGCTGATCACCCATACACAAGCTCTATATATGCCACTAAACGCCTCCTAACTCCACTTCCCTGAGTAGGCCTAATGTCCAGATAGTCAAGAATAACCAACTAAAAGAAATAAAAATATCCGTTGTTCAAGGGTGCCTTTTTTTCCCCAAGAGTTTACTATATTATTTCTGTCCTCAGTGAATTTATAAGGTTGTTAAGGAAATGCCACTCATCTTCTGGGAAAACAATGGAGAATCACTGGTACTTGGTCTTTGAGGCTTCAATTAAGTGTCATCTTCACTCTAGAACTTTCTCTGATAAAAAAAAGAAGGAAGGAAGGGAGGGAGGGAGGGAGGAAGGGAAGGAAGGAAGAAGGGAGGAAAGGACAGGTCTCTGAATTTACCTATGTTTATGTAGTATTTATTCTGTAGTATTATTCTGTAGCATTGTAGTATTATTATGTAGTATTTATTCTGTAGACCTATGTTTATGTAGTATTTATTCTCAACTCTGACACTGCTTCCCTATCCCCTACAAGTATAATCGCGGCCAAGTTCTATTGATTCAATATTCTAAAATCTCTGGGTTCTACTTGTCTCATGTTTTTCAGGATCTCCTAACTAATTCATTACCACGGAAGTCTGTTTTATCTACCTCAATATTTGCTCCTTCACAACCATTTATAGCTATCTTCCGGATAGTGAGATTTCTTATGGTGATGTAACTTCCTCTGATTTTTAGATTCATTATCCATTACACAGACAGCCAAATCCCATCAGCCTAACACAGTTGGAGGCCTATAGTATAACTCAGCAAACCTTCTTTTTCTACAAATCCACCTTCATAACTCACAGGATGTGAACTCACATGCCTATCAGGCCTCCTCTGGTCCATCAGCTTTATGCATTTCAAGGACTATCTGCCAATATGCGCTAGACCTTCCTCTGTGTAGCTTTCACCAATTTCCACCAACTCTATTAGGTGGCAATCCTTCCAGCTCCAGGGACACTTGACATATACCTCTATTTTAAGTCTTGTGCTAGAATAGTTGTCAAATGATGTGAGAAACTTCAGAAAAGGGACAGTGTTGTTATACCTGTGTCTCCAGCTGTGCACACACATTTTTTTGCTCACATAAAAGATTCACATTGAACATGAAAATCCGTGAATGAAATTTTTTTCTGTTCTACCTCTTGGCTGCCTTGAACTTACTCTGTCTCATGATACGATAATGCTGAGCATGTTGATCTGTACATATGCCTTCTCTTTTTGTACAGTGGTAAAATCCTAACCCAAAACTGTTTCAATTAGTTTGAAATTCTTCATCATACTTTCACAGCATATGACACACAGTAGAAACTTAAAAAAAAAATTTAACTGATTTATAGGTTCATTGATGCATTTATTTGCTTGTTTACTGATAAATATTTTAGGTACCTACATCCCACTGTATTAATCCAGATATACTGGAACCAGAACCCATGGCAAAAGCATACATGTTCACTCCTTATTTAGAAATATAATTCCAACAAGGTGAGAATAAAATGTGAGTAAAGGAAGGAAGAAGAGTAAATAAAATGATATTAATTTATGAACTATTCCCATCTTTTCCACCTTCACAACTGATTGCCAAACCTTATAGAGCATCTCCAGAGATATTATATATTTTATAACATTTTAAGAAAAGCATTATAATTAATACATAATACAAAAAGTACAGCCATCCTATCCAGTACTACCTATGTATCAGAGTTAGATAGAGAAAATTATAACAAAAATAATACAATGTCTGGATCTCATTTCTGTAGAATGAGTCTGGGCTTCCAATGTGGAACACACTGTTATTACTCAGCTCCAAGCATCTGCTTCACAAGGCCTTGAGTACTTTTCTCCTTTCTGTTGTTTTTCTGCCTTCACTATAACAGGGTTCACATGTTAACCTTCAGGAGAGACGAGAAATCTGGAACACAGCTGAGTCAGCTTGGCTATCCAAGCCGAGACTTCAGACATTTGAGAAAACATAACTAAGCCTAGAAAAGCTAAAAAAAAAAAAAAAAATGAATGGGAAAGCTTTCCCAAACCCAACTTTGATTTGTAGAACCACCATGCTAACCCATACATGTCTGAGAAATATTAATAATAAGCAGCTATTACATAAGCCACTGAGTTCTGGTGTGTTTTGTCATGCAGTCATAGCTAACTGACGCACTCAGACACATTTCTACAATTTGAACAAGTGATATATCTAGGTTTCATGTCTGGTCACAGCATTAGACCCCATGGTCTTTTTCTACTCACTATTGCCCTTTCGTTTCTGCAGAGTCTTCTATAACAATCAGATTAAAAAATAACCTTCCAGTGAAGTACAGAACCCCAGAGTTTACTCTCCTTAGGTGGAGATTACCTAATTTCCTTTTGAATTCTTTTTTTAGCCTCATCAGTACTTGTCATCTGTGCTTGGCTTATGAAGTGGATGAGTTACTTGTACAATTCAACTGTGCAAAGTCGGGATGAGCTTCCCTGAAAATGAGTATGTTGCTAAGAGAGTTTATTTGGCAGGAGAGGTTTCAAGTTTCTGAAATACAAGGAGGCATCCCTTTTGGAAAGCAGCTTATACACTGTGTGTATGCTCTTGGTTGGCTCAGGAGTTGTTTAGACTAAACTATTCTTTGCGATTCAGAGGGGCAAATGGGAAGCAGAGATGGAATGAAGTTTTGATGCTCTTCCCCTGGGACAGAAATAGTATGTGTGTTATCTATTTCACCCTCACAGAAATATTATGAGGTAGGTATTATTTATACATCCAAAACAAAACTACATTTAGTTTAATAAAAGTTGACTAGCATATTAGGATTCTCCAGAGAAACAGAACCAACTGTAGACAGACAGACAGGTATATAGATAAATAAGGGGGTTTATTATGGGAATTGGCTCACAAAGTTATGGAGGCTAAGAAGTCCCACATGTAACCTCTGTAACCTGGAGACAAGGGAAGTGGTAATTTGGCTTAGTTGAAGTTCAAAGACCTGAGAACCAGGAGAACCAGTGATGTAGCTCTCAGTCAGAGGCCAAAGGTCTGCTGGAAACTTAAGTCCAGGGCAAGAGAAAAAGCCAGTCCCAGGTCTAGAAGACAGAGGAGATTTGTCTTTACTCTTTTTTTTTTTTTTTTCTATCCAGGTCCCCAGTAGTCCAGATAGGGCCTCCTCACATAGAGTGAAGCTGGATATTCCTTACTCAATTCACTGATTAAAATGCCAATCTTTTCCAGAAACCTCTTCACAGACAACTTCAGAAATAACATTTTACCACCTATCTTGATATCATTTAATCCAGTCAACTTGACCTCTAAAATTAACCATATAAAAATCATATCAACACTCAGCTTGTATGTAAGTGAACCTGGGACTTAAGCCATAGTTCTTTACCTTGCAGAGATGTAAATGTGTCCCTCAGCCCAACTTCTGGCTAGTTTTGTGACCTTGGAGCAAGCTGATAGAACCATTTCTCTCATCCCTTATGTGATGACGGAAATAACGGGAATTTTTTAGGCTCTAAACTGCTTCATCCAGGAATTTCAACAATAACTTCAAAAACAGTACGTATATAGCCTGTAGGGATTCAAATACAAATTTTATATAATTTAAAAAGCTATAAGTCAATTATCTTTAGTTGTTTTCAGTGATAATTTACTGCCATTATTAAAAAAAAAAAAAAAGAAAGAAAGAAAGAAAAGTGGAATGATCACTCAGGATTTCAAAGACAGATGTGATCGGAAAGGAGAGACCATCACCCAGGCAAGACATCTTCATTGCATTTTTTTCTGGAATGTGATCTGTGTCCATAAGGGCCAGGGACACCTGATAGTCACTAAAAGGCAAGTAGCTGATATTAAGGATGATATTCAAAAACTTTTGTTTTGGTATGGTAAGATATTTTCCCAGGCTTTATTATTACTTAACATTGCCAAATGTGATATGTGAGAAATTACATCTTTCATTCATGCATAGCGAGGTGTTCATAGATTGCTCTTCATTGCACCGCCAGCAGTTTTCCTTCATCTTCTGTAAGCTCTGTGTGACTCCCAACTCCAGCATTTAAGTCCCACTCTGCCTGGGGGTTGTTACCTTGACCAAAGTGGGCTAATGAGACTCACTGAGAGCTGCTGCAGCCGAAGAAACCAAAAAGAATTGGCATAGATCAAATAGTACAAGCTCAGTTAAGTCCACCGGTTTGTTCTCTTATGAAGGGAGAGTCAGGTAGAAGTGACTTTGGATCCAAATTCTTTCTTTCTTTCAATCTATCCATTTAATATATATATTCATATATATGTACATTTATATACCTCATATATATGTGTGTGTATATATAATCATTTGTTCATTCCTATCAACAACATGTATATACACCTCATGGTTAATGCGAATGACCAATGATTATATTACACTGTTTGCCTTTCTAAGGTGAAGTTCAACTCACGTATATACACCTCATTGTTAATGCGTATGACCAACGATTATATTACACTGTTTGCCTTTCTAAGGTGAAGTTCAACTTGTAGTTGAGCCCTTCATTGGAGGTGCGTTGTGCACCATTTCATTGTGCTCACGGCACACTCACCAACCCACTTCTCTGTTTTCACGTAGCATCTTTGTTTGAACAATGAGGGGTTCAGTTCTCTACAGTTGTTGAGAGGATTAGAGACTGTACATATACATAGTGAGTTTTAGCACTTTGCTGACCCACTTTGTGCTTAAAATATAAATTAAAATGGCAGGTCTTATAGTTAGATCTCCTAATGTGGCAGTACCTTCATTTCTCAGTCTGGAGGCTACCGACCTGGAAGCTTTTCCTGTAGAGAAACGTCACAGTGGAAAGCAGTGCAGTGTTCACTTTTAAATGTAAAAGCAAAGCAACACATAGGGCTGCCTGCATCGCATTAGTCTTCAGAACAATTAAGCATAAAGCTAGAGCAGGGTCCACCACGTTTTGGAATTATCTGAAGCGTAATGAGTTAACACCTGCGTCTGCAGGGGAACCATTTACACTCTCCTGTAAAGCACAGCGTGCTAGTGACTGCATTCACTCCCTTGCCTTAGGTAATATTTCTTTATTATTTGATAAACCTTTCTTCTGTGGAGTCCTGCCAGCGCTGGCAGGAATCATTGTTGCCCTACTAAGTTCTTCATTTCATAAAGAAACACTCTGAGAGGTAGAGAGACCCAGTTGTTGTCTCAAGCTTTTCCAGGTAGAACCTGGCAGAACACGGCCCAGAATGCGGGAAGTGTGACTTGGAGGAATTTCTATCACACGCTTCATTCACTGAAGGCTGGAATCTTAAATTTGGAATGGATCCAAAGGGGTATCTGGTGTTTTCTTTCCTGTCTTTAGTTCATGAATCTCTTCTGGATTACCAAGAAAAATGGCCATTAAGCCTTTTCTTAAGGGAGCAGAGATATACTGCTTCTGAGAACTGAACTTTCAGTATTAAGAGAAATGAGGTTGTTGTTATCAGACCATTATCAGGGACAGGAATAAATAAATCTGGGTGCCTCAGAATCCACTTCAGTCGTCCATGTTCCTTTTTGCTTCTAGGTACAGATTTGATGAGAAATCTTAAAGACATAGTTTTAGCAAAGCAGCACTTTTAAATCAGTGGAAGTCATAAAACATTTATTAGAAAAATTAAGAATCAAAACAAATTCATTATAAGTTCAAACTAAAGTTTTTGGTTTTCAGTTTAAGAATATTAAAATAAATGCCTTTGTGGAGTCTGGTTTGCTATTTGAATTATTAGGTTGATCATATTTCAATTAGAATAATTTAGAATAAACCTGGCACTCTGCTACATGTACCCTTAGTAGGGTCTTATAAACTTTATTTTATTTAAAATATTTATTTCACCCAAAAATGCTAGAAAAACGTTTTTTAATTGTCTCCATATGGGAAAGATATAATAAGCTAGTGGTCTCAAACTTGAGTACATATCAGAACAAATTGGAGGGTTCTTAAAACAGATTGCTGGGCCTGGCTCCCAAAATTTATGATTCAGTGGGATGGTGGTGGGGTCAATTTGCATTTGTAGTAAGTCCCCAGATGATGCTGAAGCTTTTGGTCCAGGTCCACAGTTTCAAAACTGCCAGGATAGCCCTCCATGTGAAGATGTGGCTTCATTTTACCCTCATTAAGATGGCAACTTACCCAGACATTGTAGCCTTTGTGATGTTGACTAGAAATTTTCAAAGTTGTTATCTCAGTTTACAGATTTAAATAAATGATATTTTAATGGAAAAAAAAAAAAAAAAGAAAAAGTGTAAGATGCACACAGCTGGTGGAGGACTTTAATCTTACAAAGGCAAACTATGCAACCTATTCATATGCACCCCCATATTAATCTGAAACTTAAAAACAATATAAGAAACGTTCATCTACTTCAGTTTACCAGCCAGGTAATGTTGAGCAAATTAATTTATCAAGCCTTCCTTTCATCATGTACAAACTAAAAATAATATTTCAGTTTGAATTGTTTCTAGATGACTACCATAAAGAATCGCCACTTCCAAGATAATTAGTAGGTATTTTATCTTCCTCTCTTCTTTTCTGAAATTAGAAAATACAGATTTATGCCCTCAAACACATAAAAGTCTTTTATGTTAGACTTTATGATAAAATCTTTTGTGTTAATATTCTGACAGTATGAAGCACTGGGAAGTACCAGAAATTGGGATCATGTTTTGTCTCATCTACTGTTTCCACCTCTATTACCTTGGCCACTTTAAGTACTATCTTTAAGCTGAAGTTTACCAATCTATAAACTGGGGAAAATTTAACACTTCTGCTAACTTTAGCCAAGTGGCCTTTCCAACTGATTGTTCCAGAAGCATCTCCAATTCAATGGAAACTAACCTCATTACTTTTCTCCTAACCTCTTGATTTTATTATTTGCAACAAACTTCATCCTTGATCTACACATCTTGGGATGACAATGGTTCTTCTATCTTCACTATATATATTTTCCAATTGGCCCACATGTTTCCAGAACAAATCATATCCTTTCCAAGACTTAGATCAGCTTTTCTACTTTCATGGGTCCATTGCAAGAGCTACTGGAGTTGAGAGTTGTCATTGTTTTGGGACATTCCAATGTTTGACTCCCCTCCACACTGACAGCTATTGATAAGCTTTCCCCATCCTGTCTTAGTAGGAAATCCCAGGACTATCAAGGTCCTCCCACTTGATCAGGAGCTAGGAGCAGCAGAAAGCAGGAATCCTGCTAGACTCTTGATAAGTAACAACAATGATCTCAGCCATTTCCTGGAAGAAAGGTTATTTGTGGTTTTAAGCTCCCATGTTTAGTATCCAAGGTGGTGCAAATGGTTATTCTTATGCCCACTTACCTGGGCAGTGGAGTTTTCTTGAGCCCTTCTTTGCCAGGACAGCAGAGTAACCAGCTATCTGTGTTTTCCAAGAACTGAGGGAGTTTTTAGGATATAGGGTTCTCAATTCTGAAATTGGAGGCAGTTAGGACATACTAGGATGAGAATTTAGGGGTATATGAGCAACTTTTGTTTCTGACAAGAGAACTGAAGCCTAATTCTTTGAACCTTCTGTCCTTACATGAGTTAGATACTTCAGTATCCTTTAATAATAATAATCTATGTCCTGCTTAAATGTGCCAGAAAATTTCTCAACTAATAACTGTGAACTGTGTCACCTCCTTTTTCATATAATGACCTTCCCACTTACTCAGCTGAAGTCCTTTCCACATGCCACTGTCAGAACAGTCACTGCAGCACCCAGGCTTGTCTGGGTCAACTGTGAGCCCAATGCTGCCGAAACCTGCCCCCTCCACTCTCTGACTCAACTCCATGTATCACAGCCTTGCCCAGGTGGGGAAGTGGAGAGGTGTAGATTCAGTTTCTGGCCTCATCTCTGGGCATGGACAGCCCCTCCTTTGTGTGAGTCTTGTTGATTGAAGCTCAGTAAGATTTTCTATTAAAGGATAGAATTCATTCCAACTAGATGTTTTTGCTTATGTTGATTCATGTTACTTTTTTTTCCTTGAATTTCACTAGTTATTCTTGCATTCCTATTAAACTTTAAAAAATTTCTGTTGCTGCAGTTTTAGAAGTAGACATTTTTATTTTTACACCTGTACCCACACTCCTTGCAGCACAGTAAGCATTTACAGTTCTTAGCAAAAATAAATAAATAAATAAATAAATAAATAAATAAATAAAAATCTATATAAAACAATGCTCACCCAGACGTTGGGTTGTCAGCAGCAGCTTGGATCACGTGAGGAGGTGAACTCTTCCATTTGGGCTATACAATGGAAGGAAGGGGAAAATAAGAGAGATTAGAATCTATTTGAAACCAGAATGAGACAGTTTCCAAATAAGCAAAAATAAGAGAAAAAATCTTTCTTGGGAAGCAAGAGATTTTCAGTTACTGAGCATGTCACCAGTGTTAAGAACTACAAGTACAGTTGCACCTTGGAGTTTAGTGTTGGTTGAAAGCATTATCATTTGAAACATGGTGCCCACATATTCACATACAAGTCATACATTTGTAAGTCTAGGCTAAGAATAAATAAATCAATAGCATCATTTCTGAGCACTTCTCAGCATTTCTGTGCTTTCCTTTGTGATTGGATTTCTAAGTTTTAATGGGCTGCTGTGTTATTGATTGGTTAATAACATAATTTCTTGTTCATGTAAATGGTCATGGTAGACATGCTTAGAAATTTTTACTGAAATATTTTTACTTAAATATCATCTCTCTTTGGGATAGCATATGGTTCTTCTCACATAAAATGCAATATTATGAAATGAAATTATATTTTGGAGACAAATAGACCTAGATTCAGCTGTAGATCAGCAAACCATAGGGCATATGTATTTAGACAATTGTCTTAGTTTTCATGAGTTGTATTTTTCCATATATAAATTGTTGATTATAGAGAAGATTCAACAAAACTATCTAATCTAGGATAAGTTTGCACAGTGGTACAGAACCTAGAATATGCATAACAACTGACTTAACAGCATCCCTAACAGGTAAAAAATAAGTCAGTAATTTAAAAATATTTTAATGAGCAGCTACTATTTAAATGTGTTTCCTTTCTTCATCTCTTTATTCACTCATCTTATTGGTTCAAATGGTTGAAGGGTACAGAAATGAGTAAGTTTCAACAGGGAATTACAGTTCAGTAGAAGAATCAGGAAACAGTGGTGCCTTGAGTGATGATACACACTTGCTTTGTCCACTGACAAAGTCACAGGAAACGTAGGGGTCAGTTAAAAGTTGTAAAGAAGAAGAGGGAAGAGAACCCTCCAGTAAGAAAGATGGGACAATGACATTCTAACCACTGGAAAGAGGAGGACTGTGCCCAGCCCGTTTCAGTGGGTGGATTGTATAAGGAGGCTGGAACAAATGAATGTGAAGGAGAAATGGGAAAAAAAAATGAGATAGAAAAAATAGTTTAGCACCTTGCAGTTACATTGAATGTGAGGAATGTACACATGTAATGGATGCTTTCTACATTGGGCCTAGGAATTTCCTTTTGCCCCAGAAACAATTTGTCTTTATTAGAGGGAATTGTTTTCCCATTGATGTCCCACGTGTGGGCTAAATGAGCACTGACATGTGCTTTGAAATATCATAATCATTATACCTGTGATTGGTTAAGGCTGCAGGATGTCATATGCCAAATATGGAAAGTAAATACTTTTGAGGAATAATATAGTGAGGTGGTTAAAAACGAATAATAGTGGTTAGGAATAAAAATGTCTATTTGTTAGCAATTTGAGCAGTTCTTTTAAGCTCTATGTACCTCAATTTCCTTACTGGTCCCAATAACAAAACCAGACACAGAAGGAAGGGAGGAAGGAAGGAAGTTGAGAGAAGGAAGAAAAACTGCGAGTCAATATCCCAGACAAAATTAGATGCAAAAATCCACAACGAAATACTAGCTAATGAAATCCAGCAGAACATCAGTAAGGTAATACAACATGATAAAGTGTGTTATATCCCAGGCACGAAAGGATAGTTCAACCAATGCAAATCAATAAATGCGATCCACACCTCATCAATAGAATGAAGGACAGAAAACATGGTATCATCTTAAGAAATACAGAGAATATATTTAATAAAATTAAATATCTATTCATTATAAAACTCTGTAAATTAGGTATAGAAGAAACAGACTTCAACATAATAAAAGCCACATATGAAAAATAAAGCCTACAAAACAATAAAGGAAACATAAGAGTTCATACAAAACTGGAAAGATTTTTCGTAATCACAGATTGAAAGGCTTAGTATTATTAAAATTGCCAAGCTGCACAAAGCAAGCTACAGATTTATTATACTCACTTTCTAAACATAATTATATTCTTCACAGAAATGGGAAAAATGATGCTCAAATTCACATGGTGCCACAAACACTGAATAGGTAAAGAAATCCTGAGGGGGAGAAAAAAAAAAAAAAAAGAAAAAAAAGAAGCTAGAAGCATCACACTATGTGACTTCAAATGTACTACAAAGCTGTAGTCACCAAAACAGAATGGCATTGGGATAAAAACAGGCACACAGATCATGGGGCAAAATAAAGAACTCAGAAATAAATCTATGTGCTTGCAGACAAATGATTTTCAACATAGGAGCCAAGAAAATACATTGGGAAAAGGACACTCTTTAGTAAATGGTATAGGATAACTGGATATCCATATGCAGAAAAAAGAAAGGAGACTCCTGTCTCAGTAAATATAAAAACCAATTCATGGTCAGGCATGGTGGCTCATGCCTATAATCCCAGCACTCTGGGAGGACGAGGTGTGAGGATAACTTGAGCTCAGGAGTTCAAGAGAAAACTGAGCTTCTCTACTAAAAGAAAATAGAAAACTTAGCCAGGCATTGTGGCAGCACCTAGTCCTCGCTTACTTGTGAGGTTGATGCAGGAGGATCACTTGAATTCAGGAGTTCAAGGTTACTTCACCTTGGCTGATGCCCTGGCACTCGAGCCTGTGCAACAGAGTGAGACTCTGTCTCAAAAATAAATTAGCTCATGATGGATTAAAAACTAAAATGTAAGACCTAAAAATAAAAAAATTACTAGAATCAAACATATGGAAAACACTCCACAACTTATTTAGGCAAGGATTTATGGTAAGACTTCAAAACCATGGGCAACAAAAACAAACAAATGGGACTATATCAAATGAAGCAGCTTCTACACAGCTAAGGAAACAACGGACGGAAGGAGGAGACAATCTGTACGCTGGGAGAAAAAAATCTGCAATGTGTTCATCCAACAATGGACTAGTATATAGAATATACAGAAGCCCATGCAACTTAATAGCAAAAATATGAATAATTAGATTAAAAACTGGACAAATGGTCTGAATAGACATGTTTCAAAAGAAGATATACAATAGAAGTATTAAAAATGCTGAACATCACTAATCATCATGGAAATGAAAATTATAACCACAATGAGATATCATCCCACCCCAATTAGCATGGCTATTATAAAAAAGACAAAAAATTACAAATGCTGGAGAGGATATGGAGAAAGAGAACTCTCATGCACTAATTATCAGTAGAATCATTATAAAATCAGTAGAATCATTATAAAAAACAATACGGAGGGTTCTTAGGTTAAAAGTAGAACTACCATATGGTCTGCCAATCCCACTTCTGCATATCATCCAAAGGAAAGGCAGTCAGGTCAATGAAGAGATAGGTGATCCCTGTGGTTACTGCAGCTTAATTCCCAATAGCTAAGACATGGGATCAACCTAAATGTCCATCTGCAGATAAACGGATAAAGACAGTAGCATATACAAAACAGAGTACTATTGGGCTTCAACAATGAGTGGAATCCTGTCATTTGGGGCAACATAGATGAGCCTAGAGGAGGTGATGTTGAGTGAGAGTGAGCACAGAAAGATAACTACCACGTGCTCTCACTGATACATGGGGACTTCCATAATTTGACTTCATAGAAGTAGAGAGTAGAGTCCTGGTTATTCAAGGCTGGGAGGGGTAAGGAGAAAGGGAGGATAGGGAGAGGTTGGTTAACAGATGCAAAATCCCAGCCAGACAGGTAGGAGAAATGCAAAATACAGTAAAGCAAGGCCCAGTGTTTTATAGCACTGTAGGATGAATACAGTTAACAATCATTTATTGTAGATTCTCCAAAAGCTAAAAAAAGAAGAGCGTAGATGTTCTCAACACAAGGAAATGATAAATGTTAGAGGTGAGGGATGTGCTCATTACCCTGATTTGAGTATTATGCATTATTCACATCTATCACTGTGGTTCTAATATGTATGTACAATTATTATACGTCAACTAAATTACTTTAAAAAATGAGTAAAGAGGTTAAGAAATGTAAAATAGTGCCAGGCTCTTACATAGTGCTGTATGAGTTTGATATAATTTTCTAGGATATTTTTTATTGTAATCAAAGAAAAGAGGTAAACAGGCCCTTTCCTCTGCTCCTGGAAATGTAGTCGAAGTGCTTCTAGAGAGCAGGTCTACTTGTGTAGGGCAGACCAAATGATAAACAGAGAAAGCATTATAACTAATTGATAGATAGAACTAGACTCAAATGGTATCTAGGTTTTTCTAGGGGCTATGCTATTTTCCATTATTTGATGCTTAATTATTTAACAATTATTTTTGTTCAAGAGATGCTCAGTAATCCTCTCAATAAACACCAGCCCACGCCCTCTTTTGGACTAAGAGAGATCTGCTTAAATTAACACCACATGGCAACCAGAGTCCGGCTGCTCTAGACACCGTTACACAGATAATGAAGAGGAGGTTGACGCATTCCATCGAGAGAGTGGCATCATCAAAATCATGTTTTAGAAAATTTACTTTGAAATCAGGGAGGAAGGTGCTGGAAGCAAGAAAAGAAGACAGGAAGCTCCTGCCGTGGTCATGGTCAGGGGTGTGCCTGGTGTCCGGCGCTGGGAGGAGGCCAGAAAGGGAGGTATATGCTGCAGACAGAACTGACAGAGTGTGCCCAATAATTGGAAGATGGCTGGGACGACTGGTAAGAATTCATCTTTAGACATTCTAAATTATATGCATCTTTTCCTTATTTTGGTGGTGCCAGACCTGTGACTACCACCCTCCCACTGTATACATACTCAGAGGCAGTCCTCACTTCTGCTGTTTATGGAAACTCTATACTTGAGCTGTGCTCTTGATTTTCACATTGCATGTAGTGACTGGGAGCTGGGAAACATGAAACACAGATGCTTGATATGCACAAGTTCTGTTAATATTACACAATGTTATGCCAAAAAGACCTACCACTGTGTATGCATCTGTCTATGTGTGTCCGCACACGCCTTTCCTAAGCTTCACATGATATCAGGGTACAGGCATAAGACATAGGTTGTTCCAGCTGGGAGTTCTTCATGAATCTTTGATTTGGAAGCTTATAGACTCAAAAAAGGGCACTGACCCCTTTGACGTGATAGCATTCATATATAATATAAAGTAGGTCTCTGAGATGGGAGGTGGTGGATGTCATTGTTCAATTGTCTCAAATACTAGAGGAACTTTCTATTGGGGCTTTAACAAAAATATTACCCTTATAAACCAGATTATGGTGGGCATTGTTACTGGAATCTCAGGTTAGATATATCCCTAAGGCTACCCCAGATACTCTGTAAATTAGCCTTTAGCAGGAGCCTGTCACAGGTAGAGTGGCAGAAATGGTTTGCTCTAGGTTAAGGCAAAAAATATCTCCATTAATTACAGAGAATTTAAAATCAATAATAAAATTATTTTATGATAATCATTTTATCTCAGTGATAAAATACTCCTCTTCCCTGGGACAAACCATTCCTACAGATTTCCCCCAATACTGTTATGTCAGTTTCCTGTAATATGTCCCTACCACATAAAATTTCTGTTACCTCTAGTTAAGAACTTTAAGCAACTGAGGGCAAGGTGCATTAACAAGTCTTAGCTGTCAAGTCAGAATAGAAGGAAATGTCATCAGGACATTAGCTAGTTGAAAGAAGCTGATTTGGAAGAATGCTGATGACTAGTTTCAGACAAATTAAATTTGTGAGTTAATTGTGACCCATGCAGAGAAATACACATATGGAGATGAGGAGAAAGAACATTGCTGTACCATTGCCATGGGAATTCAGAATTAGATTAACCATTTTAGTAGTGTTGCAGTTGCTGTGTGACCACTTAATTTGTGATAGACATTGTACTACTGATATACTTTTCTATATTTTTCTTAAACTGAAAATTTTAATTTAAATATTTATATTTTTACATAATGTAGGTGTCTCTTTTCCTTTTTCTTTTTTTTATTTCCTTCTTACTGCCTTCTCATTTAGGAAAACTGCAGGAAAGAAAAAGATGAAGAATCCTTGCTCAAGGCTGCTTAACCAGAACAGGCTAAAGCTAGATTTTAAACAATACCTGGCCTCAAGGCTTCTTCTTGTAGGGATAGAACTGTGGACAAGATTTCTAAAGAAAGGTTGAGTTTTTAGATGAAAATGGAAAATCAGGATGAGCAGTAGCAATCTAGACTGAAAATACTGGCTTAGGGAAATAAGAAACCCAAGGAGACAAACTTGGAAGAGTGAGGTCGCCTTGCTTTGAAAAGTTGTGCATCAATTCAGCATTTACTGAGAGACTACCATATGCTGGTCCAGTGCCAAATCCCAGGGCTGTGAGAATGACAAGGCTATGGTTCTGTTTTCGGAGAGATGGTGGTTTATGGGTGGACACAGGCAGTCAGAGACGACTCAGTGCAATACCGCAGTGTGTGTTCTCAGAGCGAAACTTCCCAAGTGCTGAGAGAACCTCAGAGGAAGGCCATGACACATTTCACCTGACCCTAATGACCAGGAAGCCTTTCTCCCCTAACTAGGAAATGTGAGAATCACTGAGGCACAGGGGTCACCACGAGTCATGGCAGGAGGAAGCAGCACAGGGTGTAAGATGGAACAAAAAGCTGTTTTGTGAATGCAAGGCATAGATGCCCAGGAAAATTGATTCTTAAAACCTAGGAAGGGGAACTGGAATTTATGGAACACCTATTATGCACCTGTCGGAGATAATTTCCCAAGTCTGATTTAAGAAACAATAATAATAGTTAATACTTTCTGAGCATTTAATATTCACAATTTTGTATTTAGAGTTTTCCTATGCTTCATTAGCATTACATCAATGTATTTTTAAACTAAGGATCTTAATGAGGTATGATCTGCTGTCACTGAATTAAATTCTATGGAATAAATGGATATCTGCTAGCATGAAGACTGTTTCTCACATGCTAACCGTGTGTCAGGTACTATTCTAAGTGATTCGCCTCAATTTTCTCCTTTCATATTCATAAAAGACCTATGAGATAGTCTTGCCATTATTTTTATTTTCCAGATGAGAATAATAAGGGAAGTCATTCACCCTTATCATTTAGCTAAAAAGAGTCTGAGCCATCTTTCAGGGCCAAGAGTTTGGATTGGATGCTGTTCTGTTTCCCTTATCTCTCAACAAGGCCGTAAGTGATGGTTTCACTCTCCTAGAAGAACGGCCTCTACTTCCCTCTATTCATCACTTCCATTCTGTGAGCTCATTAGTGGAGGGTCTCTGCTGTTCCTACGGGTACCTAGCACCAGGTTTGACACAAGATAAATGTTTCATACAATTTTGCATAAAAACTGCCACAAGAAAAAATCACCAAGACCAAGATGTGAATCTGAAAATGTCTCCACAAGATTGGGAGCCTGACAAGAGTCCTTCTTGCAGTCCTTTGTAAAGTATGCCTGTGCTTTTTTGACTTAGAATGATGGACAGTCCCTAGGAATACTTTGCAATTCTCCATCCCTAACCAGTCATGACGTTACTCATAGAATCCTTCCCTCCTTTGCTTCTATATTTAGTGCTCTGCTTTCAGCTCTGGAAACTTGAGGA
The DNA here is from genome assembly GCA_963574355.1 of Loris lydekkerianus. NCBI lineage: Eukaryota > Metazoa > Chordata > Mammalia > Primates > Lorisidae > Loris > Loris lydekkerianus. The sequence continues at coordinate 6,620 of CAUYPK010026689.1, read as the reverse complement.
AACTCACTTCTTGAGTGACTTCAATCTCTGAAATGAAAAATATTCATGAATCAACTCAGCTTTGAGTTAACTCTTTGATTTCTTCTTTAACAATGTAAAATGAGCGTTTTATCTTTTAAGGCTCACCACAACCATTTGGGATCATTTTTATACTTGAGAATATTGAAGCACACACATACACACACACATAAATTGTTATTAATTTATTTAAAGCCTCAAAGATAGAGGTATGTGGCAAGGGAAAGTAAATAATTATAATCATAAGATCAATGTTTGTTAGGAGATTAAAAAATTAATTACTTCAGAGTCACCAGGGAACGTGTTGAGATGGAAGAGTGCTGGGTCCGCTCCAGATGTGCTAACTTGGTATCTTTGATTTTGAGTTCTAGAGATTAAATTTTAAGCCAGATCTTTCAGTGATTCTCATGGGTTCTGAAATTGGCAAGCAATTATTTAATCAAGTTCCCTGAATAACTTCTAGGAACTTTGAGTCACCTCCATCAGCCAAAGAACTTAATCTTTCTCCTTTTATTCTTTAGGTCAAATACTGTGCTTCTCAAACACTAAAGTGCAAAACTATTTACCTGGATATCTTGTTAAACTATAGATCTGATGTAGGAGGTCTTCACTGGGGACAAGACCCTGCATTTCTAACAAGCTCCCAGGATCTTCTGTGACAGACTCAGAAGTGTGCTGCTCGGACCCCTTTTCAAGAAATGACTTACTAACCATCTCTGAGGAATGAGTCAACTGGCAGCCTCCAGCCTTACCTCCTTCATGGTCCATCTCAACTGTCTTCATGATGTCACGGAACCCTCAATCAATGACGGAGCGTGGGATTAGGCCAAGAGTTTGGCCATTTCCTCCCAAAACGAAATTCCGGGGTACAGACCATCTTTTCCCTGGACACTCATTGTGCTGAGGAAGACTTTACCACACAGGCACTAGGAAGGCTTCCTGAGCTTCTCAGCCCTCTCTTTTCCTCCTATAAGTGTTACCTCTTGCTCTCTGAACTTTATGTTAGTAGGTTCTCCAGAAGGCTCATCTACAGCCCCTGCTTGGAGTAGCATGGAGTCTACATCTTGATTTCCAAATTTTGGAGCAGCCCAAAGGCAGCTGTCCCACCCCTAAGGATTCTACTTCCCTCTCATCCCTGCACTCAGAGCACAGATGTGATGAGCTTAGAACAAAGACGGGCAGGAGCCCTGATTCCTCCCTCCTCTTGACTGTCTGGGTACACATGAAGCCTACTCTGATTTAGGTTTATTTTCTGGTTATTAGAAACCCCCACCTTTTTCATGCCTTTTGTTGTGACTTCATATAAGCAAGGAAAGGATTTGACAAACAAAATCTTATGATGAACTACAATAAACGGAATATAATCATCAAAAATAGCTTGGCTAAAATGTGGAGGGCCGCAGAGCCCAGCTGCCCGTCTATTCACAATCAGGAACTCTGGCTCAGTAGGGCACCATTAGAAACACAATTCTCCCATTCTGTTTCTCAGTATAATAAACTGCAATCATTTTTCACAGCCTCCTAATAGATACATTGCTTGAAACTGCTGTTTAAGTCAAAACCACCCGTTTCCTCTCAATGAATTGGAAGGTAATGCGGATTTAATTTTAAGTCCAATTATATCTTGAGAGATGAATGGTACAGGGCAAACCCTTACCTAAGGCCAAAAGGGAGTGATAAATCATTTACTTTCATCATCAGATTGCTTCCAAGCTCCTTTAGGCCTCTCAGAAAACAGAAAAGAATAGTTAAAACCAGCCTTTTTAGTGGAAAAGTAAAATGGAAGGGAAAGTCAGAGTAGATATTGCCTGTATCAGTCAGGACATTTAAGTTACGCTGTTAACTAAGGTTTCTTTTCTTTTCTTTTCTTTTCTTTTTTATAGATAAAAATATGCACCATAGATGTGGCCCGACTCATTACCCTCCCTCGACCCAAACCTCCCCCCTCCCTTCCCCTTCCTAAGGTTTCTGTAGCTTATCCCAACTAAAGTCTTGTTCTTATTTATATTTCATGTTAACCCAGCTTCTTAAGGGATACTTCCCACTGTAGTTATTCAAGTACCTGTTGTCAAAGACTCACATTTGATACATACTTTGAGGTCACAGCCATAAATAGAAGGAGACTTGGTGAAGATGATCTAAAGGTTCTATGTATAATTTACATCCCTCTGCCAGTCCCATTGTTAAAGTAGACTTTCAGAGACAGACAGAGTAATCTCTTTTTTTTTTTTTTTTAAGACAGAGTCCCACCTTGTCGCCCTCCGCAGCATGCTATGGCATTACAGCTTACAGCAATCTCCAGCTCTTGGGCTTAAGCGATTCTCTTGCCTCAGCCTCCCGAGTAGCTGGGACTACAGGTGCCTGCCACAATGCCCGGCTATTTTTTTGTTGCAATTTGGCCGGGGCTGGGTTTGAACCTGCCACCTTCGGTATACGGAGTTGGCACCCTACTCACTGAGCCACAGGAGCTGCCCCAGACAGAGTAATCTTATACCACGCATGCAGAAGACAACTGTAAATCGTGGGTCAAATAAAGGTCACCAATGGTTCCAGGGGCTACTCAAACTTGTTTTTTGCTTTGACCGTGATATCCAAGTAAAAATGAGATGGAGAGCAGAGTTAATATGTATCAGCTGCCTACTATGAACCAAGTCTGGGTAGGCACAATGAGATTTAGAACTCAACAGGACTGTAGGATATCTTGGTTTCCTGCTCTACCTTTGCTGCGGCCCAGGGAAGTCCCGGGCTTTTCCAAGGACTGGACACCTTGTGAATGGAATCAGGATAATTACCCAGAAGTGTCTGACCCCAAATCCCATGTCCTTAATGCTGTTTAGTGCGACCTACCACACACAGACATGCTCATACTACTTAGAGTACATTACAATTTTTAAGGTTGGAAGTGCCATGAAATTGAACCTAAAGTGAAAGAGAAAAAAAAAAAAAAAAAAACTATCCAGCTAGAATAAACGAGAAAAATTATTTCAGAAGAATCAATTAATCTCAAGTCACTTAAGTGAGGATCTCTGCTATAATTTTTAATCTGTAAAACTTTGAAGACTAGCATACCACTGTGTACTATCAAAGCCTTAAAATCTGATTTAGTCTTATGAAGTAAAAGCTACTGCTATATTCAAGGCTTAGCTTCTGAAATCCACAAGGATGCCTCCTTTCAGCTACTGTGTTTAATGCTCTCATTCACTGTGATAATGATCTATCACCCCACCTCTGATGTTCCCTGGCTCCCCTTCCCTGAGGATGTGGCTGATCAGTGACACTGAAGTCCTGGGCAGGCTCTGAGGACTGGGAGCTGCAGGATCAAGATGGTGTTGAAGTCGGAGGATAGGTTCAGGGTACACGAACAATTGAGGGTCTGTGGCAATAAAATTTTCAGTGACTTTTTTATCTTTCCCTCTGAATCCTGCTTTATTTTCCCTCCAAGAAATGAAAGAAGAAAATTGCCATGCACTCCTATATGATTTGGAAGTCCAGGTTGTAGGTGCCTTTTCCGCATGATACACAGTTCTATATGAAATTACCAGGAGCCAGAGAGAATTGCACCTAAGCTAGAATCTAATGGACATGGGGTGTGATTTATGTAGAGATGGAGTAACAGGCAGGGATTTAAAAATTTGATGGAGAGCTGAAGAAATTCAATAAAAAGTGGGTCTATAGAGGCATGTTTTACGGTGTGAATGTTTTCATATACAGGTGAGCTTAATAAAAAAGGATTTTTCCTTCTCATTTCTGCCAATCTGACCCTTTCGCAAATTCCAGCGAGAGAGAAATATGGGCGTGTTGGGACTGTTCCTCCTTAGTTATCTAGTTTCCTTTTGCAACCTTTCTAATCTTGCTCCTCCACCTTTCAGCTATTATTGAATTTTTGCAAGAGGAAAAGAATTTTGCTAGAAAGGATTTTCCTAGAAAGAGTAAGTTCACCTGAATTGCTGACAAATACATGGAACTCCAATGCCTAACAAGTCAACTGCAGCTAACAATGCAGCATCCATATGAACCCAGGTACCGCTGGGGAGGCCAGGGAAAGAGGTACAGAAAAAGCGCAAATGTTAGAAAAGGAGTTAGCCTGGGGAAAGCGTTGCAGTACAGACTCTGGGAAAATGAGCTGGCGTTAGAGCAGGAGTACCCGGCATTAAATCAAATACTGGCTCAAGCTTCTTACAACTTCTAACAAGTTGTTTGATTCCTATGAGTTTGAATTTCTTCCTTTTCAAACAGGACATAATTTTTTCTTCACAGGATGTCTGGGAGGGAATAAATATGACATATGCAAATTACTCTACCCACAGACTTGGTGTCATAAGCTCAAATTTTCTGCTCTGCCTTCCAGAGCATAATGAAAGCAAGAAGAAGTGGGGGGAGATTTTACTTGGGGCAAGAGTGGATGATTAACATGGAAGTGAACTGAATGTCTATGGAATTATAAATTTAGACTATTTCATTTTCATCCATGTATCTCTTAGCCCAAGAAGCACAATCCAAGAAGGATTCTGATTATCTGCCCTTGGCCTTACACCAAGGCTATACTTGGGGATTAGAGGGAGCCCTGAGGTGAGAGAGAAGAAAAAAGAAAAGGTCAGGATAACCTATTTGGGAAGCTGCGCAGGTATTCAATGACTCACAGGGAATCCAGACTTACTGCACAGCCCTGGGGAATGCACATCCAGACATGACTGGAAAGATAATGAGTGTGAGTTTAGCCAGGTGGAGCAACCAGCTTGCTTAATTTACCGTATATACTCGAGTATAAGCTGAGTTTTTTCGGCACAATATTTGTGCCAAGTTCGGGTTTTTCAGCACAAATTTTGTGCCGAAAAAACTCGGCTTATACTCGAGTATATATGGTATGTTTTCTGGCATGTCAGCTTTAGCAGGTGTGATTTTCCATTGACAAAGACAAACTTTATTTCAGCAAAATAGTCAATGTACCTTGTTTATAAAAGCAGCTGGCATGAGTCTGGTCCATGCCTGGGTATCAGTCTAATGCCCTGGCTGTCTGTTCTTTTATTTGTTCAGGGGATCTTCTACCTGTGCTCCAGATTAGTAACTGGAGGATCATTTGTCTAATCCCTGAGTTTACTTCCTTTCCTTCACTCTAGAAATTAGTCTGTTGTCTTTTGGTGTGAGCTAGTAGAAAATGCTCTGGAATTTAGGAAGGGGTTGGTCTGTGTGATTAAGCCTTCTGTGTCTGCTAATTTGGTGTCCATAATGGCTATTTTCTTACCCTGCCAAAGATAGCAGGAGATAAGGGAGCTCTTCCATGATTATTTTAAAAAAGATAGCTCCAGATCCTTGAGAAAGACATTACTGGGTAGTAGACTTGGCGATAAGCTAAGAGAAGTTTTATTTCTCAAATGGGACAAAGAGTTAACTTAAAATACAAAGTTTTCTGAAGTAAATGCTCTAAGAAAAGAAAGGTCAGATGCCTAGGGTCAGGAAGAAGGTTGTCTAAAATTTAGTCCTGTTGAGTGGAACTGTAAGGCTATTCTTATCTCCCCCTTTCCAACTGGGGCTGCCCACACTGATGACTTGAGAGTTGTGTGTATGTAGGAGTCCTACATCTTCCCAGTTCCCTGATTCAGCACAGGGGGCTGGGATCCTACTGAACAGAATTAAAAATTCACATGAAAGCTATAACCCAGTTATAACCCAAGAATAGGGGGGAGGGGGAAAGGGGAAAGAGAAAGGAGGGAGGAGGGAGGGTGATTGGTGGGATTACACCTGTGGTGCATCTTACAAGGGTATATGTGAAACTTAGTAAATGTAGAATGTTGTCTCCTCCCCCAACACAAGAGGAGACAAGATGGCAGACTGAAGCCAGCTTTCCACAGAGGCTCCCGTCCAGAAGGAGTGTTAAGGGACGGAAATTTAGTGAGTAACCTGGAGGATTTGAGCTGTACCAAGAGAGAAGGTTGAAGAATGCACTTCAACACCACTGAGGTGAGCTGAGATCACAAGGATGCAAACAGAAGGTACAAAATCCATCACCAAGCGGATGGGAGTCCCACCTCCCCCACGAGACCGGCTTAAGAGCCCTACAAACAAAAGGGCAGAAATTAAAGGCCCTCCCATTTCACTTCACGGGAGTGACCTTCTAAAAACTGGACCTACCTCCCCTACTAGGGTGCCATGGTGCTCCCCTGCCAGGCATAAAACTGTATAAAACTTTAAATATCTTTCCCGGCAATCCACCACTCTCCTCCACTCACACGGAGGTCTGGAGGTCTGTCCCCCAGGAGTTTGGATTCTTCGGTGATTTATCGAGGGGAGGGGTGTGGATAGAGCCTGAGTTGCGACTGACCAGTGGTGACTCTGAGGCATGGGAGTGAGGAGCACATGGCTGAGGGAGAGTCACGCCATGGTGGCACTTCCCTGTGACACTTCCCTGCAGCAGGGTGCACCAGCCCTCTTTGAGCAGCAATACAGCCAGGCATAAAACTGAGTGAAACTTTAGCTTTTGAAGTGCTAAGCTCCCAATGCTCCCTCCCCACTCTCACTCAGGAGTCTTGGGGCCTGTCCCCCAGGAGTTCGGATTCTTGGGTGATTCCTCCAGGGGAGCAGACAGTCCCCGAGCTGTGACTGGA
>CAUYPK010026688.1:0-13530 GCA_963574355.1 Loris lydekkerianus | reverse complement strand
ATCCAGGGGTGAGCCCTTTTGTTGCCAAAAATGGCTGCTGCTCTGCGACTTGGAGCACTGCCACTCGGCATGATTTCCTCTCAGCCGACCATCCTCTCTTCACTCCCATGCCGGAGAATCAGCACTGACCAGGAACAGTCCGTGCATTGTCCACCCTTCTTGAGAAAACACCCAAGAATCTGGACTCTTGGGCACAGGCCTCCAGACCTCAGAGTGAGAGTTGAGGGGAGTGCTGGGAACTCAGAATTGCAGGTAGAGAATATATACAGTTTTAAATAGTTTTATGCCTGGCAGCATAGCACCATGGCACCCTAGTAGGGGAAAGAGGTCCAGTTTTTAGAGGGTCTCTCCTGTAGAGTATAATGGGAGTACTTTTGAACTCTGCTCGTTTGTTTATGGGGTACTTCGAGCTGTTCTCATGGGGGGGGGGGAACTCCCGTCCACTTGGTGATGGATTTTGTACCTTTTGTTTGTATCCTGCAGTCACAGCTCGCCTTAGCAGGGTTGATATGCGTTCTTTAACCTTCTTTCTTGTTGCAGCTCTAATCCGCCAGGTTACTTGTTAAATTTCTATCCTTTCTCTCCTTCTGGATGGGAGCCTCTGCGGAAAGCTGGATTCAGTCCAGAACTTTCTTTTTGTAAAATAATTATATACTGGTATGTACAAGCTTATTAGAATCTTAAATATCTCAAGAGTCAAGCAGTCTACTTAAGGGTATAATTCTTTGTGATCGATTATGGGACAGTCTGTATGGCCTGTTTATTCTTTTAAGTTTCTGTATTTTCCTGAAAACGTTATCTTAAGGTAATATTTATAGGTGAACAAAATATTATATATCCTCAAATAATTTCAAATAAGAGAGATAAAAATTAATGATATGTCATTGGATTTGGAAAAAATGTTTAGGGAATAGAAGTATCTATTATAATTGATAGAAGTTACGTATAACCATAAAGTAACTTCCTTGGTAAATGTTAATTATTTTGTCTCCTAACTTGTTACAGAAATTAGTGAATACTTGCCTTTGAGCTATTAATAGATACCTATTTGAGTGCTGAATTGGAGGTGTAAGCGGTACCTATTTGAGTTTTAATCTAATCACCCAGACTGTATTTTTAAGGAAACATTATTACTCACTGAAAATATAGTCAGCTAGAATTCAAAGCACCTTTTTTTTTTTTTTTTGTCTGAATAAGCTATAAAAAATGACTGGAATGATTTTCATTCCCCAGATGGTATTCATCATGTGATATTCATGCTCTAAAAACATGTTTCTATAGTCATAAAGCCACTTCTAGCTCTTAGTTAAGGATGTTTTATACAAAACACTCTCATTCTGCATCTGCTATACTTTGCAAATGGTATGCGTTGTCACAGTTTAGTAACAAATACATCCAGGCTTTTAGAAATATGTCTCGGCTCTTGAGCCTGTTAAATTAGTAAATTCCTTTGGTGATGTAGAAAGGATATGCTGCCCCTTACCCATTGGTAATACAGTCTGAGGTGTAGTTTTTACTCAGAAACTTGGAATGATCCTGCATATAGTGTTTTCATTCAATTTAACAAATATTAATTGATCATCCATTATTTGGCAGATGATGATACACCTGCAGAAATCTAAGGGTACAGAAACAGATACAATCTTATCTCTGTTTCAGAGGAACTTACAGTTAATGTTTGAAGAGCATGAAATGTTCCATATATTAACTCTTTTAATATGATGGTTTTATAATAGTTTATCATAGTGATGAATTGCTATGGTCAAAGCAATGACAATCTGAAAGAGGTCAGTGAAATAGGAATTAAGTGATTGTGTGAGAAATGTTTCAGAGGTGAGATGATAAATGTTACTAATTGATGAAATATAAGATGGGTTGGGAGGCTATGAGAGAAAGTAGGAAATCAGGCATGTCCATGAATCTTAGCTTGGACAAGTTGGGTAGACAGAGATTCTATTAACTAACATGAAAAAGTGGAGAGAAGGAATACATTTGGGGTATGGGCTAAATAATTACATACACTGGGATCCTTTTGAATTTGAGGTTTCTAATTTTGTCTAGCAGACTTGAATATATGGCTTTGGTTCTAGAGGTATTTTGATATTAAAGATAAAGACTTGGGAAGTCATTAAAGTGGCAAGTATTAGTTGAATTCATGGGGATGGATAAAAGAGAATCTAATAGAAGCAAGTATAATGAGAAGAAAAACTGGCTCAAGACTGAACGTTTAAGGATCGGATAAAACCTTTGAATTATGTGGAAGAAAAGCATCTAGAGAGGTAGAAGCACACAGCAAAGAGTGTTCTAATGGAGCGTGGGAAGCAGAGATTCAAGAGGAAAGCAGTAGCAACAGTTTCAAATGCTACGGAGATGTTCGGTTGCTTGAAGACTTTAGATTATTCACTCCAAAAAGATGATTCATCCCATCCATCCTTCAATGTAGTCATTTACCCAGGCAGTGCTGTACTGGAGGTGTAGCAGTAAACAAAATAGACAAAAGTTCCTGCCGTTATGGGGCTTGTTTTTTAGTGAAGGGAAATCACCAGTCAAGTAAATAAATAGGTGTATGGTGTCACTTGAGAAATGGATGACCTCACTGACAAAGTGACATTTCAATAAAAATCTGAATGAGAGAATTCCTGTAGACAGGAAGCATTTCAGACAAAGGAACAATGAGTGTAAGAGTCCTGAAGCAGGAGTACGTTTGAGGGGAGTACTTTGGGAACAGCGAAGGACAGTGTGATAGGAAGAGTGAGGAAGGAGAGGTATAGCAGATGAAATTGGAAGGGATTGGAGGTCAGATCATGCAGGGCTCTGCAGGCCATGGGAAGGACTTCTGCTTTCAGTCTGAATGAGATGGAATGCTGTCAGGAGGTTTTGAGGAATGTCTCATTTGAACGATCATTTTAACAGGTCCGTCTGGCTGCTGAGTAGTGAATAGACTGTACAAGGTAAAACCAGTAAGTAGGATATTATATTAATCCAGTTGAGCAATTATAAGATATATATATATATATATGTATATATATATATATTTATTATTTTATTATTATTATTATTATTATTTTTGGTAGTTTTTTTTTTTTTTTTTTTTTGGCCAGGGCTGGGTTTGAACCTGCCACCTCTGGCATATGGGGCCAGCGCCCTACTCTTTTGAGCCACAGGCACTGCCCAGCAAGTATAATATTTTTGACTAGCTGTGAGGTTGGTAAGAAATAGTTTGATTGGCTTATATTTTGAGGGTAGAATCAATATGATCTGCTGAAGAATTGGAAGTCATGTTGAAACAAGGAGACAAGGATGATTTCAAGATTTTTGGACTGAGCAACTATAATGATGAAGTTGGAGATAGAGACTATGGGAAAAAATCAGACCTGAGTATTGGACATGTTTAATTTGAGATGTCTGTTAGCTATAAAGATGGAAATAACAAGAGAGCAGTCAGAAATTCAGGAGTGAGCTGGGCACTAGAGAGAGAAGGTCAGGAGTCATGAACATATACTCAGTGGTTCTCAAACTTCCTAATGCTGCAGTGTATTTTCATTGTTAAAAAGGGGTCGCCCCACAGGTTGAGAACCGCTGAATTATACATGATTTGTAAAGTCATGAAACTAGATGAGATTAAAGAGTGAATGTACCTAGAAGATCTAAAAGGTCTACTTCTGGCTCCACGCCTATAGTACAGTGGTTTTGGCGCTGGCCACATGCACTGAGATTGGCAGTTTTGAACCAAGCCTGGGCCAGCTAAACAACAAAGACAGTTACAACAACAACAACAAAATAGCTGGGCATTGTGGCAGGTGCCTGTAGTCCCAGCTACTTGGGAGGCTGAGGCAAGAGAATTGCTTAAGCCCAAGAGTTAGAAGTTTGTTGTGAGCTGTGACGCCTTGGCACTCTACTGAGGGTGACATAGTGAGACTCTGTCTCAAAAAAAAATAAAAAATAAAAAATAAATAAAATAATAAAAGGTCTATTTCCGAATATGTATGAGTCAAGAAGAAGAACTTTGATTTAAGCATTGCACATTGTATATCAAATCATGACATTGTACCCCATAAATGTATATAGTTATGCTTTAATAAAAAATTAAATAAAAAAAAGAAGAACATGCAAAAAAGACTGAGGAGGAAACAACGAAGTAGGAAGAAAACTGGTTTATTTAATTTGTCAGATAGGCTATTATTGGTGAATTTACTAAGATTAGTGTCAGTAGAGTGGTAGGAATGTGAGCCAAAAAGTCAGTGGGTTGGATAGGAAATGGGAGTTGAAGAAGCTAAAACATTGATTATATGCTGCTAGCAAAATATGTTTGGTGGTGAGCAGAAGCCAAAACATGATGGGTACCTCAAGGAAGATATAGAATCAAGAATTGACTGTACTTTACAATGGGAGAGACAATTTTGATAGGTAGAAGGGACAAGAAACATGGCATGGCTGAACTAGAAAAGGACATTTCCAGAGCACCATTGTGCCTTGGTTTGGAATGATGGAGAACAGACTTTCCACCCAGGAAGTAGAATGATGGAGTGACCATATGTAACCTGAGATGAAGAAAGACTTGTGGTGGCTTTCCATCCATTCATACTGTGGGAAAGGAAGTAAGGATTGATGAAAAGTATCAGTGAGTTTTAGGATGGAGGAAAAAGAATCTCATTTGTTTATTTAACAAAACTTTATTGACCATTGATTATATATTTTGTAAATGTACCTTTAGCCACAATTTCCCATTTTCCCTATGTATGGTGACTTTATGAGTGACTTTTGGGACACTCTGTACGTAACCTGGTAGAACAGGCTTGGGAATTTTGAAGGTGAATACGGTGGCCTTACAGACCAATTTCCATGTGATTTACTTTCATTTTGTTATAATTTATAGTCTAATATAAATCCTAAATAAATATATCAGAAAAGGTTAATACTCTTTAATTGAAATTTAAGAACTCAAAGGAAATATTCATGAATATAAAGTGGTATATTAAATAAAGTATGATTTCTAATTCTTGCTAACATGTAACCTGAAGTAATTATGTCTGTTGCACTTCTGAATTACTTTTCTAACAGTCCTCTAAATTTCCTATGCTAGCAAATAATAATTCACCTTTCAACCTGAGTTTTTATTTTTACTTTCATCGTATATTTGAGCTTACTTATTTTATTCTACTGAAATATTTTAGCTTGAATTATTTATAAGGTTATAAGTAGTATAGCATGTGGTTGAGGCCATTAGTGTTTATTTTTGGAATATGAGTGCTATGACATCAATCTTACATCAAGTTAGATTAACATGATAGCTGGGGTAAAAACATACCTTTAAGCTCATTATTTCCTAGAATTTCATGGCTCTTGGTTCTGAATTCTAATGAATTAATTGAGTAGACCTTATTTTGTTCCTATCAAACTCCCCTTATATATAACAGTGTAGCATTTTGTGCATGAAATTAAAGTGTCAGTAATTGTTACTTATCTGCAACATGGAAGCAAATGTTGTCAAATTGTGTGATACTTTGGGCATTTATACATGTAAATTGTATAAAGTATAGATTTTTTATTTTTTTAATTGAGACAGTCTCACTTTGTCACCCTTGGTAGAGTGCTGTGGCATTATAGCTCACAGCAACCTCAGACTCCTAGGCTCCTCAGATTCTCTTGCCTCCTCCTTCCTAGGAGCTGGGACTACAGGAGCCCAACATAGCCACTGGCTATTTTGTTTATTTGTTATTTAGAATCCACAGCCCTGCAGCATGTGGCCAGCACCCTAACTACTGAGCTACAGGCACCCAGCTGTAAAATATAGAATTTTTTCATGATAACCCCAATATGCAATTTTTCTTAGGTTTTGAGAAAGGATGTAGTGACTGTCTTGAGCACTTATGGCACCAAAATGAAGGCTTGAACTGGACTGTCTTGTTAAGAATGTTGAGGGTGGAAAAAAAAAAAAGAATGTTGAGGGTGAATGTGATTTTCTTCCCCTAAAATCTGTTTCCTAGTGTTCTATCATTCTGCTGAATACAATAATCTGTTCTTCCATTGACTTTTAACTCTTTCACTATAATGATAATGTTCCAAAAACTGTATAGGATTTTAGGGGAAGGATGAATTTCTGCCTATTTAATACTAACAATGAGTTTTACTATCTCCATTTTACAGATTAAACCACTGAAATGTAAGAGTGTCATTGATTCACAAGCTAGGAAATATCATGGCTGGGATTTTCAGTTCAGTTTTTCATATTGAACATGATGCTGTAAGTTGAGCACAGGGCTTAATTTTCAGTTAATATTCTTGTTTTTCACATATCCATTTTTAGTGTGCATTTTTTTTTTTAATACAAGTATGTGGTATGAGGGGTTGTTGTCAATGTTAGGACATTGGTAATTGGCCCATATGGAGAAAGAATCAATGGTCCTAGCCTTTTGGATCCAGTTTGACAAATACTGAGAATCCTTACAGTGTAGAAGCCACCATGTCAAATGCTGTGGAAGGTTGATTGTTACAATATATTGTAGTCAGTTAATCTATCTACATAGTGGACAACAGAATGGTATCCAAGAAGTTCTATGTTTTCATGAATTTCAGGCAATACATTAACTTTGGTTGATTTAAAAAATCAACTGACCTAGGCCATGTTTCATTTCAGCTGTTTTTAGGAGCCTTATCATCCCTTTCTAGGAAACTGAAACCTTTGATTATCAAGAAATGTAAGCTGTGAACTCCTGCCAGGTCAGGAATTCCGTGATTCCATTTCCTGTCACTTAGTAAATTTTAGGGACTATTTTCATATTATCTTTCATAATTGATTTAAGTAGAGTGGTAATAATAGAAATGGAATGAAATTATCATTAACTTTTTTTCCTCTACTTTTATAATATGGAATGGATTTCAGCTCAAATTAAGGCGAATCTTCCAGATAGTCAACACTAATACTAAAATGAAAAGTAAATTACACGATTTTCTTAAAATTTGGCAGCGCTTTGAACTCCAAGATTCAGAAAGCTCTCTGCTTCCTAAAGAGATTATAAGAGTGGAGAGGATAACTGAAAACCATGCTTCCGTGACTATCCAGATTGCAAAAAAAGAGGTGACCATTAAGGTAAAGAATCACAGGTTTGTGCTTTCTAAGCTCTACATTGTTCTGCCTGTTTTTATCACCTGGATTGAGTTTATGATATAAGTTCTTTTTTGGCTTGATAATAACACATCTATATGTCTGTATATTTATGTCTCCAGAGTCATGTGTGCTTGTGAACTGAAAAAATTCAGGAGAAACATGGGATAACCTTTCATCAGGGTTGACCTCTGGGAAATTCAAATCAAAGGTTGATTAATGAAAGGATTTTGTACTATGAATCCTGGGTAGGAAATGGGTGTTTTCAAACATATTTTAGCTGCCAGAAGCCCTCTTCTCAAATAAAATCTTTCTCAGCTACACAAAACTGTTAAAAGAAGAGCTGTTCTGCTTGAATAGTTTTTAGAAGAGGGGAATGGCATTTGGTCATAGGTAGGTCACTACAAAAGTTTTGAGACAGACTGTGTTATGGTCCATTATTTCACTTTCAAGAAACAGTCAACAGCATCCTTTCTGATTCACCTGTGCAAGTTCCAATTTGCTCAGCTTATCAGTGTTGCTGGGAGGGCTTCATTTGTTTCCATCTGCATAGATTTTACATTTCTTTATTTTTGTGTAACTTGAGACTTTCGTAATGATCCACCTAGAGATCCATCTGCTTGCTCTATTTCCCTTTTTTCTAACCTTTTATTTGTGGAATCCCAAGAGGTCATAGAAAATTAGGAAACAAAGTTTGAAAAATGCTAAATAAATGTCAAAAAGGATAAATCTTGCTTCCTTATGTTGTGGCAGAACAAACTTTCATGATAAGTGTTTTGTTTTAATGTGATATTAATATTATTCATGTTACTATACTTATTCATTGAACTAAACATTGAATAAGTTTATTATAAGCCAGGCTCTATGTTCAGATTTACTGAGGGTTTCTTGTGTGCTAGTTACTGCATTTACCTGTTTGTGTATGTTATGCATTTAAATTCCCAATAGGCCTAGAGATGAATTTTACTATCTGCATTTTACAGATTAGACCACTGAAATGTAAGAGGTTCATTGATTCACCTATAGTCACTAGCTAGGAAATGTCATGGCTGGGATTTCCAGGGTTGCTAGGGGGTCACTTTTCTCTGTACTCTGCCTCTTACACACAAATGACTTCATATAGCTGATAACTTGGCATACAAGCAGGTGAGTAAGGACTACATTGGAATGGCTATGGAAACATTGGGAAGGGAGTAATACTGGGATTCAGGAGAAGGACTAGGGAAAGCTTCAGAGAGGAGGTAGAACTTGAGGTAAGTCTTAAAGAATGACATAGGGTTTTTCCAGTGGCCAAGTAGTGCATGTATTATTTGCTTCGCTTTTGTAATGGCTCTCTAACTTCACTGGCTCCAGTCTCTTCCAATTAGTTTTCCATATTAAGACCAGGATGATCATTCTTAAATGCAAATTACTTCCAAATTTAAAATACTTTAGGGTTCCTGTTGTGTATACAGTATGATCAGGTCCAGAGTCCTTATCAGAGCATGACCCTCAGGGAACTAATTACAGGATAAGAAATAAAGAGATTTTATGAACAGAGGCTCCTGAGTGGAAAACTAAGATAAAAGTGAAAAGAATTCGTGGATGTGGCTTTTAGAAATCAGGAGGTCCTTGGTGACTTTGGATATTCTAATGGGTTGATCTAAAAATCTGTGCTTAATAACTGGAATTTGAGAAAAACTTCCTTCTCCAGTGGTGATGATTACAAATCACAAATATCATGAAAATGACATGATTCTTATGAATATGAATGACAGCATGAGACTTAAATTTTAGAGGAGTGAGTGATTTGGAAATCTGATGGCAATGATTCTCAGATCTGTTAGTGAGAAAATAGTAGCAACTAGATTCTATACTGCTCAGTAAAGTATAGAATTGAGTTGAGCAAGGGATTAGTGGGAGCCTTTTAAGTGCCAGTGATGTGCTTTAAGTTACTACTATTTTGAGAAAGGCATATGGATATATATTTATCTTTCTTTAATTATAGGTGCCAGCTGGGACCAGGCCATTAAGTCAACCTTGCACATCAGACCATTTCATCCAGACTTTAAGCCACAAGCAGCTACAAGCTGAAATGATGCAGTCTCACATGGTTAAGGACATATGTTTAATTGGAGGAAAGGTAAGAATGGCAGTCTCAGTGAAAACTTTTATTTTTTGGCTTTTGCTTGTTTTGACTTATCCCTTCAATAATTGTGTTTTCATTTGTAGGGCTGTGGAAAAACAGTTGTCGCTAAGAACTTTGCTGATACTTTAGGATACAACATAGAACCTATTATGCTCTATCAGGTACAGTGTTTATTTTTAGTACTTGGACTATAAATGTTCATGTTTAGCACATCAATGGAATACATGGGTGTCTTCCTGTTAAGTTACAACTTTTTAATTTCTATTGTAGATAAATATACTAAAATAGTAATCAAATTAGAGTCTTTAAAAGCATGTTCTAGGATATCTGATGAAACATACCAGGGGCACTTTTTAAGAGAAATTCATTTTCTAGAAGTTAGGGAGAAGGAGAGAAGGAAGAGAGGTTGACAATTATCTTTTGTATATTTAAAAATAGCTATTAGACAATAATTTGAATGATCCCACATTAACAAAAGTGAGTGTATAAGGTAAAGAATATTCTAATTACCTTGATTTGATTATTTTACATTACATGAGAATATTATAGATACTGAAAACACGTTCATCTAATATGTATCAATTTAAACGAAAAGAGATTTTATGAATTTCATGCAAATACACACAGAATATGTTTATTGGTAATTTGGAAATCTAAATCTAAACCAAGTGGATGTCAGCTCAGTGGGAGATAACTAGTATTCACTGCATAGCATCTTTTGTGTGTGATAAAATATCATAACATAAAATTTACCATTTTAACCATTTTTAAATGTACAATCACTGACATTTAGTACATTTATGATGTTGTGTAACCATCACCATTTCCTCTTCCAAGAACTTTTCCATCATCCTAAATAGAAATTCTGTATCCGTTAAACAGTATCTCTCAATTCCCCCCACCAATAAACTCTTTTACTTTTTGTCCCTAGAAATTTGCCTTTTCTAGTAATTTATGTAAGTTGAATTATACAATTTTTGTTCTTTTTGTCTAGTTCATTTTACTTATCGTGTTTTCAAGGTTTATCCATGTTGTAGCATATATTAGAATTTCATTTCTTTTTATGGCTAAATAATATTCTGTTATATGTATATACCACTTTTTAGGAGGTTTTGCAGTTTTTACGTTTATTAAATGAACAAGCATGGTAATTTTAGTTCATGAGAAATAGCAGAAAAAGTTGTCTGGGAAATTGGATTAAACTTGAACTATACAAAATTAGAACAAATCTGAATTCTCAAACTCTCTGGGTTCTCAAAGCATTTTCCCTAAGTACTGAAATTTCAAAATATCTAAAATTTATTACCAAAACTCAAGAAATGGGAATGAGTAAAATAACAATATAGAAATATATATTTTTTTAAATTACAAAATGTTAAGGGGGTATAAATGTTTTTGGTTGCATGGTTCACCTTTGTGATGCTTGAGTCATGGCTGTAGGTGTGCCCATCATCCAAATTCGTTGTACCCCTTAGGTAGGTCTTTGCCTCTCCCGTTCTCTACCCTGCAGCCCCTCTCCCTGAGTCATTTCCACTGAGTTTTTCTTCCCTCTGTGCACATTGTATGTTCATCTGTTAGTTCCAATTTAATAGTACAGGTGGTGTTTGTTTTTCCATTCTATAAATACTTAAGTTAGGAAAATGGTCTCCCATTCCATCCACATTATTGCAATTCATCCTTTTTATGACTGAATAATACTCCATGGGATTACATATACAACATTTTGTTAATCTACTTATGGATAAATGGGCACTGGGGTTGATTCCACATCTTGGCAGATATGAATTGTGCTGCAATATACATTTGAGTGTAGGTGTCTTTTGATAAAATGACTTATTTTTCTTTGGATAGATACCCAGTAGTGCGATTGCTGGATCAAATGGTAGTTCTGCTTTTAGCTCTTTGAGAAATCTCCATACTGTTTTCCATAGAGGCTGTACTAATTTGCAGTCCCACCAGCAGTGTAAAAGTGTTCCTTTCTCTCTGCATCTACACCAGCATTTATTGAACTTTTTAATAAAAGCCATTCTAAGAGAGGTAAGGTGATATCTCATTGTGATTTTATTTTATTATTTTATTTTATTTTATTTTATTGTATTTTATTTTTTGAGCCAGAGTCATACTGTGTCGTCTTGGGTAGAGGGTCATGGCATCACAGCTCAGAGCAACCTCAAACTCTTGGGCTTAAGCTACTCTCTTGCCTCGGCCTCCCAAGTGGCTGGGACTACAGGCACCTGCCACAATACCCAGCTGTTTGTTGGTTGTAGTTGTCATTGTTGTTTGGAAGGCCCAAGCTGGATTCGAATCCATGGGCTCCAGTGTCTGTGGCTGGTGCCCTAGCCACTGAGCTATGGTAGCAAACTCCTCATCGTGGTTTTAATTTGCATTTCCCTGAGGATTAGTGATGTTGTGCATTTTTTCATATCCATTCATCTGTTGATAAACCCTTGGGTTGTTTCCTTTTGACTGCTGCAGAACCTTTGGCTATTTCAAATAATTTCTGCTATGAACAGTGGTGTTCAACTATCTGTTTGAATCCTTGCTTTTAAGTATATGCCATGTAATGGAATTGCTGGATCATATGGTTAATCCTATGTTTAATAATAAACAATTTTCTACAGCAGCTACATTATTCCTACTAGCAAGGCATGACAATTCTATTTCTCTACATCCTCATTAACACTTATTATTATTATTTTTATTTTATTTTATTTTTTTTGTAGAGACAGAGTCTCACTTTACCGCCCTCGGTGGGGTGCCGTGATGTCACAGGACTCACAGCAACCTCCAGCTCTTGGGCTTCTGCGATTCTCCTGCCTCAGCCTCCCGAGCAGCTGGGACTAAAGCCGCCTGCCACAATACCCGGCTATTTTTTACTTAATATTATTATAATTATTATTATTTTGCAATTTTTGGCTGGGGCCAGATTTGAACCTGTCACCTCCACAGGCACTGCCCCATTAACACTTATTTTCTGTGTGTTTTGTTTGTATGTTTGTTTTGTTTTGATTTTTTGTGACAGTCATCTTAGTAAGTGTGAAGTGATAATTCATTGTGGTTTCAGTTTGCATTTCCCTAATGACTGATGATGTTGAGTGTCTTTTTATGTGCTTATTGGCTGTTTATATATCTTTGGACAAATGTCTATTCAAGGTCTTTGCCCATGTTTTAATTGGGCTATCTTATTTATTATTTTTTATACATTATGGATATAAAATTTATTCACAGTTGCATGATTTGCAAACATTTTATCCATCTTCTGGGTTGTCTTCTGACCATCTTTTTTTTTTTTTACACATATACATGCGTTTATTAGGTTTCCATTTTTTGTCTTCATAGAATTAAAAAGGCTTAAAATTTAATAACAATGTTTAAGATAAGGACTAGAAACAAAAACCTCGTAAAGAATGAACGAAAATAAATACATTCAGAAAAGAAATCAGACAATTGTTGCATCGGAATATTGAGTAATAATAATAATGCAAAGAAGATAACATTCACATTGTCAGATAAGAGTATGTCTATTATAGAATGCTTTGACTCTGAGGTTCATTATGGAGTCATCAGTTAACTTCTTCTTATTTTTTTTTTTTCCAAAAAATAGACAACTAATATTTATAAATAAAAGTAAAAGATAATTTCAAAAAACGGATCGTGCCAAATCTTATAGACAATAGAAAAAGAAGAAATACTTCAAAATCATTCTACTTAATCTGGATACACCTGATATTAAAATTGGAGAAAATATTATAAAGGGGAAATTACAAACATTTCACTTATAAATGAGAATTCAATATCCTAAACAACATATTAACAAGTTGAATTAAAAATTAATGTTCAAGTAATATACTTTGGTCAAAATTAAATCCAATTTATATGAGAATTAGTCCCTCTTCTTTTCCTTGCCCTCACCCCCTCCCTCCTTCTCTGTCTGGTCTCCCCTTCCCCCATGCCCCACTGTGTCATTAATTGTCATTAATTGTCCTCATATCAAAGTTGAATACATAGGGTTCATACTTCTCCATTCCTGTGTTCCACCTCCATCCAGGTTAGTACAAACGCTGCAAAAATCTCAATTTTTTTTTTTTTTTTTTTTTTTTTAATGGGCCACAGGCCATGCCCTATATTTATATATATATATATTTTTTTTTCTTTATTTTTTATTGTTGGGGATTCATTGAGGGTACAATAAAACAGGTTACACTGATTGCATTTTTTAGGTAAAGTCCCTCTTATAGTCGTGTCTTGCGCCCAAAAGGTGTGGCACACACCAAAGCCCCACTCCCCTCCCTCCTTC
>CAUYPK010026683.1:0-12760 GCA_963574355.1 Loris lydekkerianus | reverse complement strand
ATGTAAATGTCTTAGCAAAATAACCAGGAAAATGCCAGGAAGGCTATGTTAACCAGTGTGATGAAAATGTGTCAAACGATCTATGAACCAAGTGTATGGTGCCCCATGATCACATTAATGTACACAGCTATGATTTATAATAAAATAAAAAAAAAATATGGCAGCGGAATGCCTGGGGATGCGTAGTGCACAGCACAGACATAACTTCTTGTCTAGTAGTGTTTTCAAGCTTAGCTTCACCCACTAATGACTGGGTTATGAAATTCACTTGAAATTCTTGGTACAAGAAACCCAATGTACTTACCATTAATCTTACTGATCATGCCGACTGCATGCCGTTTCAGTTCGCCTTACTCACCTGGTAGAGAAATGGCTTCCCTCCCAAATCCTTACATTCTGTCAGAAGGGTTGCTGCCAGTTTATCACATAGTTTTGGAGAGGAAAATGTAATTGATAGGTAGAACTTTTTGAAGATTCAGGTGAATTCTAGGAGAAGAGAAAAAATTGAACATGTTGCTGCTGTCTTGCTTTTAAGACTGATTGAAATGCTTATGTGTAATGTATGCATTTTTACCCATGATGTATTCATTTCTCAAAATCTGCTCAACAATTATCAAGGACTTGCACTATACCCAACGGTGTGCTACAGGCTGGTAATACAGAGAATAAGACAACTGTGAAGAGGGTGGAATAGAAGAAGGGCCCATCTAGCAAGCTATTTCTATCATCAGTTTTGGAATATGTTCATTAAATGTGACCTCAGGAATGGATTGCATGAAGTTCTCTTACATTGTCCCGGGAAACTGTCAGCCTTCACTGAGTGACCCTTTGAGATATTGAAGCCAAGAAGAGTATGGATACAAACTCATTCAGTTGAATCCCCCAAACTGTTACTGAGCCACGACTTTGAGCTAGGAGCAGTGGTCCAATGTTGAAGAATACATAATCTTCTTGAGTTACTTGAGATTTCTGAGGAAAAAGGCCAGGTAAAGGATAACGTAAGTGGAAACAGCTTAAATGCAAAGCATGAAAAAAGCACAGATGAAATCACATGGTCTGTACTGTCTGCAGAGGGCTATTGAGATGAGGGGATATTTTAAGAGAGCCTTAAAATGTAAGCGTGACTACAGAAGGAAATAGGTAAACCAGGTGGAAGGAACAGTAAAAAGGAAAGGAAGAAAGAAAAAGAAAGACAGAAACTTGAGGCAAGAAAGCAGGTGGATTGTTTAGAAAAGAGTAGGAAACCATATGTGGCCAGAGCATCAAATTCGTGGCAGTGTGTAATTAAACATGAGGACTCAGAAACCGACTGGAACCAGGGTGGGTGGGCTGGTAGCCTGGACTGGAGAGTGGGTATGCAAAGGAAAATGGCTGCAGTGGGGGAGCTGGACTGAGTTTGATGTCAATAAACTCATAAGTTAATTTAGTTGAAAGTGCAAGGTTCTGGGGATTTACAGAGGCATCAATGACAAGGAGCCAAATTATTAGAGGAGGCTCGGTTAGTCAGATGGAACCAGTTAGCTTGGGGGGATGTTGATTTAATGAAAGAGTCTGAGCTCATAAAGTATTGGAGAGTAATGACAACCTACAGATGTAATACTGTGGCAATTGAGATGGTTGCTTAAAATAAATTATCCTGCTGATGTTGTTTCCACTATTAGACACAAAGGTGGGAACCAATGGTCTGGGAACCCTACTTTGATGGGGCAGCCTACTTAACATCATGAAAATTGCCTGTTCATTACTTTCCAATTTCTATTCCCTTCCACACTGAATACCTCAATTGGGGTCCCAGGTCTATGTTCTCTGCCAGTTCTACTACCAGAGACAATATCTTGAGAAAGCAAACTTTCAATTATCTTTCAATAAAACAATTGCTCTTATATATCAGGATATGTGGCATGTCTATTCTCCCTGGATGCTCAAAATGAGTGCACAGTTTACATTCTATGTCCAAAAGATGGTCTTAGTTGGAAGGTCCTACACATCAAAAGTGCTACATTTGAGAGTATTTGCTAAGAGAAAACCCTTAGCACTATCTTGTTTTTCTCTTGATTAGAATGAAAATTGGATTCTCAATTCTACTCACATTTGAGACTTGTCGCGAGGAGAGACCACAACCATCAACTTGTCTTGGGGTATTTTTAGGGTCCTTTTGACAATCTGTGACAGTGAGCTGACTCCAAATATAACAATTTAAGTTTTTTAAAAAGGGAATTTATTTCTCAAAAAAATTGAAAGTCAAGAGATACGTTACAGGTTTGTTTCTTCCAGAAGCAGATACAGAGATAGCATTAAAGAGTGCAAAAGTTGTCCTGGGTAGTAACACCAGTGAAAGGGAAAGGGCGGGGCAGGAGCTATCAGTGTGCAAAACAGACCAGACACGGTCTCCACCCACCCATTGGGGAGTTCTGGAGGAGTCCTGCATTGGGTAGAAATAGCTAGGACTGTGGTTCCTCAACTGTGCCCCCAGACTCTTCAGGATGACAGGGTGAACACTCAGGATATTTGGACTTTTCCAGGGAAACATAGTAGTTTATGTTAGACATGGCACAGCTATCATGGTTAACTTGTTTGGGCCTGACTATTTAATAAAGGAAACTGTAGGCATTTATTTTGGCCTATGGTGTGCCACGAACTGAGAAAGCTTGATGATCTCTGGGCTAGGCCTTGTACCCTGGGACCCTGGAGAAGAATGACTTCTTCTTGCTTAGCTCATTGGCTGGGGTGCCTGAGAAGAGTGGGACCTCAGTCTAAAGGCTGGTGGGCCCTGGTGAACTTCTATTCCAATGTTTTCAACCTTTTTTTTATCTCATGGAACACTTGAACCTGTAGTTAAACTTCCGCAACACACTTAGATTATGTTGATTATAAAGAAAAAGCAGTACAAAAAAAAAAAAAAAAAAAAAAAGAATATACTTACTGTACTTTGAACTTCTCTTGAAAATAATTTAATTAACAATCTTTAAAAATTTTCACAGCACACCTAAGATCTCACAGCACACCAGTATGCCATGGCACACCAGCTGAAAGTCACTGGTCTACACTAACCCCAGCTAAGTCCACTTCTCCAAATGGAAATCACATCCTTTCTCAAAAGGGGATTGAAAGGGCATCTGCCATGTCTGCAGCAGGGCATCTGGCTTCAGGGTGTTCTGCATCTTAGGGATTCTCTCCTCCTGGCCTCGTTGTCTCTGATTTCACCTGGGCTTGCCCCATCCTGTGGAAATGAGTTTTGGCAGCCTCTCTATGACCCAAAAGACAAGGTGCTTCTCTTTGGCTTCACATAAAAAATTCCTGATTGTCTTGGCTTGGGTCATATACCCAGTTCTAGGCCAACAGCTATGGCTAGGAAATTTTTGTTGGGTCTGCTCACAGGTCAGATGCTGCCTCCCAGGTGGTCTCCTTCAGCCACCCTGTGTTGTTTTCTTCTGGACATTCGCAGTTGTTAGAAATTAAATATTATTTACTTGCTATTCTATGTGTTTATTGTTTGCCTCTTCTAGCCGAATATGACCTCTAGGTAAGCAGAGAGTTGCCTCTTTTGTCACTGCTGAAGCCCTAGTGCCAAGATAATGTACTCGTAAATGTCTGTGAAAAAAATGAAGGAAAACCTATTCCTATAGGCAAGGAGCATAGCACCGTGATCCTCAGGATTGTACCCTACAAGGCCAAGGTGGTGGGAAGCAGTTCCCCAAAGGAAGTAGATATTTTAGGCAGAGAAAGCAATGGCAACTGATTATCCAGGCAGTATTGTTTTTCTGTCTGGCTAAGGCTGGACCTTGCCATGGGATGCAGCACAGCCACTCAGATTAGATTCAGTTACTTTCATGTAAGTTGACATGGTCATGAATGGAATTATCAGAGAGCAGCAATTGGTAATTCTGAACAATTTTATGGAGACTGAGGAGCTGTTCTAATATCTGTGATCCCTCAGAGCCCTCCCATTCTTTGACAGCTTATTTCCAATCACTAATGTGTTCTGTGGGTCTTAGTGTGACTATTAAGTCACTAGACCCAGGCTTATGAATAAGCTTTTATGTGTTAAGCCTTGTATCTTACTTGTAAATTGCTTCTTATCTAGATGATAAAAAGCAATTTCAATAGCACTTAACTTAATTGGTTTGTGACCAGACTAGGACCCTGGGCTTCATTTACAGAGATTGGGCAGGATGCCTCACCTGGACAATTCTAGAAAGTTCTCATCTTCTAAGTTCACTTGCCACCTTCAACTGCCCATCACTTCTGAGCTTGAAGGTAGGCAGATTCTCTGCACCTTAAACAAGGTTTGTGGAACCTAATCCTGTAAATCATTGAAAGAGATTATTAGACAACCAAAAGGTTGAGCTCTGTTTGAAAAATGTGCCAGATGTCTCATCTGTCTGTCTTCCACCCTCTCCTTAGACAGCCACATTTATTCATGCTCACACTGAACACGTTATTCTCAAGCTCTTATTTGCATATTTTTTAAAAATATTATTCATTTTTTAAAAACTAGGCATGTTTATTTGATCATCAGCCAGAACAGAGTAGGCCCCATCCTTTCTTATCTGGGATATTATAAAAAGACCCCTACACATATCACATCAACTTTGCCACCAACTCATTGCATGACCTTGGAAGTCTCCTGCCTTCCTTTGTCTCAGTTTCCTCACGTGTAAAATGAGGGAAAGGCCCTTCAAGGTTCTGTGAGTCTATAAACCCCAGGACTCCACCCAATTAGGGCTCCTGGTGAAGCTTTTCCTGTCATTGTCTAGGCTGGGGACTCCCTTCCCTAGGCT
Source organism: Loris lydekkerianus (assembly GCA_963574355.1). NCBI lineage: Eukaryota > Metazoa > Chordata > Mammalia > Primates > Lorisidae > Loris > Loris lydekkerianus. The sequence goes on along the minus strand of CAUYPK010026683.1, from coordinate 7,979 downwards.
ATTTTTCCTTCACTGGCCTTGGTGTCTTTCTCCTTAGCTCCAGGGTCAGATAAAAGCTGCTTTGGAAGCTGATGGGTCAGTGGGGAGGAAATTTGCCTTTCTCTCACCCAGGGGAATTTCTCATCGTCCCCAAGGGAAGTGACCGTGACAAATGCAAAACAGGCAGAAAGGCTCTCTGCTCAGCTGGTGACACCAGACGGTGTTTCAGCCAGTGATATCACACTGCCAGTGGGGTGAAAAATCTATTTTCATTTGAGCTAATGGACAATAAATCCTCTGCCTTTTTTAACTGTAGCTCAGGGCTAAGAGCACCCTGCAGCTAAATAGGAAATGTTGACCTAGGGTACACAGGTCAGCCTCTTGAAAGGAAATAACCTGAAGGCCAGGTCAGAGTTTGTGACTTTAGCTTTCACTTGCATGAGAGGCCAATTAACATAAAAATTAACTTTATTGTGACTATCAAACAGGCCAGAGTTTATATGCTATAAAGGAGTTATAGTAATTAATGCATTCAACCAGCACAATAGTACAGATACTCAGTGGCATTTGTGATTTCCAGTAGTGCCTGGGCTACCTGGGCAATTCTCCCTGGGAGTATCTGTTTCTCAAGAACACAGTTTTTAATAGCTTTGAGTTGATATTTATATCTCAGGCAAAACTGAAATGGGCAGCTAAATAATTAAATAATTTAAATAATTAAATAATTAAATAATTATGCTAAATATTCCAACAAGCATAATGACCAGTGTTCCTGCAGGGGGCCACCGAAAGCAACATCTCAGTATGTCTTTTTAATTTCTTTTTCTTTTCTTCTTCTTCTTCTTCTTTTTTTTTTTTTTGCCCCCAAGCTTCTTATTTTAGGCTTATTTAATAGAAGATGATTGCCCTAGCCTAATGATTCTTTTTTTGCATAATCTACAGTACAATAACCCAGAAGCATTTTTATTTTAGCATAATTGCAAATTTTGGTTTCTGTTGTTAGATTCTCTCCATTCAAAGAATAAAGAGATCACAGAAAAAGCAAGAACTTGGACTGAGCTCCAGTCTTTGAGGATTTTGAGAGGACCTCCTGAGTTTTTCCTAGGGCTTCCAGGTGGGGGATGGGAATGATGGGGGTGACACAGCGCCTTGCCAGGCGTTGGAGTTAATTGCAGAGGCGAGGACGAAGGCACACACGTATTTCCAGATTTGTTTTCTATGAAGTCAACAGCAAAATTGAGAAATGAGCTTTTTACTAGAAAATGTTAATTATAATGAAAAACTCCCAGCTTTATGCAACACACAGGAGAAAAACAGATACACAAGTGCCACACTGTTATTTTCTGCAGATCACAGTTGGCAGCATCTGATGGCACAAGTCAAGGACCTTATAGGCAAGATTATCTAGAAAATCCCTTGCTTCAGAAGCCAAAATCCTTTAAGTCTTCCATATTTAAATGCAGCTGTATTGCTGATTAGATGTCAGAACTAGAGCACACTGAAGTGCCCTATTTAGTGATTAGCTCAATGGACCAATTTTGCTTTCAGATAACTTCCACGGAGGAAAAATTTGCATACAGATTTAGAAACAGGACTGTCATCTTTCTGGGTTATGCAGGGACTGAGGGATGCAAGACTTGTGAATGCCACCATAATCCTCATTTCACAATTCCCTTGCTTCTAACTTAATCTCATCACCAAGAGTGTGACACAGCCATAGGGATGTGACTGGGAACAATCTCCTCTTGTCTTTCAGCGCTTTGTCGCCCAGTGTGTCCCCACTCTAACTGCCATGTAGGAACCAGTCCTCAGAGCTTTCAGCTCTGTACCGTGAATTACGATCTTTGGCTATATGTGGGATTCTCTAATACAAACTTGTACGTGCCCTTTTTTTCTTGTGTGTTTATAATTGATCCGTATAGTGCCTCATATATTTTGGCTATAATCTGAGGACTTCCCCCTTCCCCCCCCCCCCCCACACACACATAGAGAGAAATCCCTATAAGTTTCAGCTTAGATTCCACCTCCTTCCCTGATCCCCAGGCCCAGGGAGCCAGGGCCTGCTCTGCTGTTCCATAGCACTGGGGGCAGCTGAGGACCAGGAAATAGGTGTGAAAGGTTTAACTATAGCTCAGCCTCTCTCAGCCAAAAGGGACATTTGACAGTGCTATGCAGAATATGCCTCTGTGACTTTGGAGGCTTATCCTCAATTTAGCAACGGTACTTCTCACTAAAAAGATTGAGTGGAATATAGATACAATCAAAAAAGAGACTAAATGCTAAGCTCTATGCCCCTGAACATCTAAAAATCTCAGTAAGTGCTAAGCACCAGGTGTTTATTAGGGGTAGCAGAGGAAAGCGAGTACAGTTAATACAGTGAAAATCTGAACTGTGAGTACTTGTGGAGATGGAGCACACTCTGCGGTTACTAAAGAGAGGTCTGATACAAGGAACAATCCCGAGGTGTCTCCCAGTAAGGGCCCAGAACAGCTCCTAACATTTGCAGGGGCCCGGATAAGAGTACAATGAACAGGAGGCCCACATGCTGTGCGTCTAGACATTATAAAATTGGTATCGGTTTTAGAAATTGAAAAATAAAATATGTTGACAAATGTCATTTCTGGAAGGTCAGGATCAAATTGTGAGCCCCTTATTTTCCTGAGGCCTATCACCTACCTCTTTTCTTACCACCCTAGGCTCCGTCCTATTGCTGAAGGCCCCCCTGTGTAGGCTGTGCTGATGGGGGCGGGGTCCCAAATATTTTCTCACTTGAATTACACTTTTCCATCTCATCTAGTAGCTGGAGGCTCACAGAATGGTCAAGGAGAAGGCAGCAGAAGGCAGAAACTGCTTCCAAAGGCTAAACAGTTGAGTGCTGGGCGTGACCGTGTCCTTCTACTCAGTTCACACATCAGAAGCATTGCTCCTTGGCAGCAGTTAAGTGCAGGCAGTAGGACCTGGTGCTCCTGGGCTCTCTCCTTCCCTACATGGAGATTCCAGCCCTGATCTTTAAGTCCTATTTTACCAAAAGACTTGGGAAAAGAGTTGAATGCAATGTGTTAACTAATTACTTTAAGAGCCATATGTAGCAGAATGTACCTATTTTTGTCCTGCAAATGCAAGCAAAATATTTAACAAGCAATAATCTCTTTCGACTGCTCCTTATTAATATGATTGTCGGTCATTTTCTCCCCCATGGCACTATTCTGCCTGCTTACCTCCTGGGATTGATGGCATTTTTACAGCAATTCAGGGCCCTACCACCTGCTTCCAAATCTTCCATGGCATCTAATCAACTGATAGACTAAAGAGAAATAAAATAAAACTAGAGATGCATCATTTGGGTCTTAGCTATGAAACTAAATATAGCAGAGGATAGTAAAGTAAAACATAAAAGAGGAAACTTGCTTTACTTCATTGTGAGATGATTACTTTTTGCTCCTTACATTGACCACCTCCTTAAGTTGACCTAAATTTCACAGACCAGACATGCACCACATGTACTCAATGGAAGTTCCTTAAGTTGGCCACCTCCATATGTTGACCAGTTTGTTACAGTCCCTTGGTGGTCAACTTACAGAGGTTCTACCATATCATCATTGAATTGTAAAAAGTTGGGATGCATTTCTACTTTATTTTTTCAAAAAGGGCCTTAAAGAAGCAAATTTTCTATACAGAGTTAACATACAAATATATTTATGTTATTGCTTAAAATTATCAAATAGTCTAGAGAAGACAAAGATAAGCCACTTCGCACAGTGGCAATATTTGGAGTCCTTGAGGCTGAAGCCATTGCTGCTTTAAACTTGGCTTGGGGCATTAGTGTGACTCTTAATTAAGCCATAAGATTCCCAACACTTTTCTTCCTCAGATATTTAGCAATTTTACACCTCATGCAAATACCTCCCTGGGAGGGAAGTTGCTTGCTAGTAAATGTTCCTTTATAGTGTTGGATTTGGCTTGGCCTCCCGTGGAGCAATTTTTATCAGCTTTGCAAACAGATCAAAGCCATGCTGCAGGCTTTCACTTGTGGTTTTGATGCTTGCCTGTCCCCCTCTCCCAACCCAACACACCTGCAGCCCCTCAGTCCCCTCTGTGACACTCTGCTTTCTTGGTTTCACAGAGTCACCAGTGGTTGTAGGGCTTGAGGCCTAGTCCTTGGCATTGCACAATGAAAACAGACTTGAATTGCAAACTCAGCCTTACTGGTTATGCAGCAAGTTGTCAGGAAAATGTGAAAGCCAGTAATATTTTATTTGTTTTACATTATGATGGATTTCTAACTAAGACCAAGATGAAAATAGGTCAGTTTCTGGGTGCAAGCTTTTCTCATAAGGTGGCTTCTGAAGGAGCTGCTGGGTTTTCATAAATGCTAAAGCTTGCCTTTTGCAGTGGAACATCTGTTGTTTTTTTCCTCTCTTCCCCTGTTTTACACCCCTATTCCTCCTTCTTATCCCCAGGAAGAGAAATGGAGAGGCACTAATTACCTAAATTCTAACTTCTTGTCTGACCTTGGCAAGATATTCAACCTGTTCAACAGTCAGATTTCTTATGTGCAAAGTAAGTATAATAATGAAGGTTATGGGCCAATGGTGAGCATTAAGTGAGACATTGTTGTTAAAGAACTTGGCCTAGGACCTAGCACTTGATCAACATTTAATAAATAGTATTATGAACAGTGGGATATTAGTTTATTCACCTGCTATTAGATTATATTTACCTGTTACAAGTGTCTCAAGAAACAGTCCATCTTGCCATATGGGGTTGGTCTCATTGACTGAGGGAAGTAGTCTTAGCTCAGGCCTACAAATCCTGTCTCCTGAGGTAGTTTGCAGGTTTCCTTTGGAGAACTGCCCTCAGCAGATTCCTTAACTGAATCCCGTGGCTTTAGGAGGCTAGTGAGGACCAGGACTTCATCTGGCTGCTCCTCATGGTGCTGTCTTCCCCGACCTCCTAATTCCAGCCCTTAGGTGACATTTCTTACCACAACAAGGGAACATTCTCCACTGTTACTTCATTATCCCCCTATTCCTCTTTTGAAGAGTTGTCCAAGTGTTTAATACTTTTAGCCTATTCTGAAAGAAGCTTAGGAAAAATTGGTCTCTTTTCTTTATCTTGTAAAGATACTCTTCTTTCATTTCCTTTCTTCTATGTCAATTCTCAAAGTGTGGTCCCAACCAGCAACATCAGCAACACTTGGGAATTTGTTAAATATGCAAATATTAGGGTTCTATTCCGTTCTCTAGTGACTCAAAAATTCTTTTTTTATTTTTTATTTTTATCCTTTATAATCTTTCTTTCTTTTTTTTTTTTATTGTCAGGGATTCATTGAGGGTATAAGAAACCAGGTTACACTGATTACATTTGTTAGGTAAAGTCCCTCTTACAATTGTGTCTTACCCCCAAAAGGTGTGGCACACACCAAGGCCCCACCACTCTCCCTCCTTCCCTCTCTCTGCTTTTCCTTTCCCCACTCCTCCCTCCTTCTTTCTCACTCTGCTCTCCCCTTCCCCCACTCTCACCTTGTCCTTAATTGTCATTAATTGCCTTCATAACAAAATTGAGCACATAGGATTCATGCTTCTCCATTCCTGTGATGCTTTACTAAGAATAATGTGTTCCACTTCCATCCAGGTTAATACGAAGGCTGTAAGTCTTCATTTTTTTAATGGCTGAATAGTATTCCATGGTGTACATATACCACAGATTGTTAATCCATTCCTGGGTTGGTGGGCATTTAGGCTGTTTCCACATTTTGGCGATTGTAAATTGAGCTGCAATAAATAGTCTAGTGCAAGTGTCCTTATAATAAAAGGATATTTTTCCTTCTGGGTAGATGCCCAGTAATGGGATTTCAGGATCAAATGGGAGGTCTAGCTTGAGTGCTTTGAGGTTTCTCCATATTTCCTTCCAAAAAGGTTGTATTAGTTTGCAGTCCCACCAGCAGTGTAAAAGTGTTCCTTTCTATCCATATCCATGCCAGCATCTGCAGTTTCGAGATTTTGTTATGTGGGCTGTTCTCTCTGGGGTTAGATAATATCTCAGGGCGGTTTTGATATGCATTTCTCTAATAGATAGGGATGATGAACATTTTTTCATGTTTGTTAGCCATTCATCTGTCTTCTTTAGCGAAGTTTATATTCATGTCTCTTGCCCATTGATATATGGAATTGTTGGCTTTTTTCATGTAGATTAATTTATAGATCCTAGTTATCAAGCTTTTGTCTGATTCAAAATATGCAAATATCCTTTCCCATTGTGTAGGTTATGTCTTTGCTTTGGTTGTTGTCTCCTTAGCTGTACAGAAGCTTTTCAGTTTAATGAAGTCCCATTTGTTTATTTTTGTTGTTGTGGCAATTGGCATGGCAGTCTTCCTCATGAAGTCTTTCCCTAGGCCAATATCTTCCAGTGTTTTTCCTATGCTTTCTTTGAGGATTTTTATTGTTTCATGCCTTGAATTTAAGTCCTTTATTCATCTTGAATCAATTTTTGTGAGTGGGGAAAGGTGTGAGTCCAGTTTCAGTCTTTTACATGTGGATATCAATTTCTCCCAGCACCATTTATTGAATAGGGAGTCTTTCCCCCCAGGTATGTTCATGTTTGGTTTATCAAAGATTAGGTGGTTGTAAGATGTTAGTTTCATTTCCTGGTTTTCTATTGGATTCTAAGTATCTATGTCTCTATTTTTGTGCCAGTACCATGCTATTTTGACCACTATGGCTTTGTAGTACAGGCTAAAATCTGGTATGGTGATGCTCCCAGCTTTATTTTTATTACTAAGAACTGCCTTAGCTATATGGTTTTTTTTCTGGTTCCATTCAAAATGCAGAATAATTTTTTCCAAATCTTGAAAGTACAATGTTGGTATTTTAATAGTAATCGCATTGAATAGGTAGATTGCTTTAGGAAGTATAGACATTTTAACAATGTTGATTCTTCCCAGTCATGAGCATGGTATGTGCTTCCATTTGTTAATACCCTCTGCTATTTCCATTCTTAGGATTTCATAATTTTCTTTATAGAGGTCCTTCACCTCCTTTCTTAGGTATATTCCTATTTCATTTTCTTTGAAGCTATGGCAAAGGGAGTTGTGTCCTTAATTAGCTTCTAATCTTGACTGTTATTGGTGTATACAAAGGCTACTGACTTGTGGACACTGATTTTATATCCTGAGACATTACTGTATTTTTTGATGACTTCCAGGAGTCTTGTCATTGAGTCTCTGGGATTCTCTAAGTTGAAGATCATGTTGTGAGCAAAGAGGGAGAGTTTGACCTCCTCTGTTCCCATTTGGATTCCCTTTATTTCCTTGTCTTGCCTAATTGTATTGGCTAGAACTTCCAGCACTATGTTGAAAATTAAAGGTGACAGAGGACAACCTTGTCTGGTTCCAGTTCTAAGAGGAAAAGCTTTCAGTTTTACTCCATTCCATAAAATATTAGCTGTAGGGTTATCATAGATAGCTTCAATCAGTTTCAGAAATGTGCCACCTATGTCTATACTCTTCAGTCTTCTAATTAGAAAAGGATGCTGGATTTTATTGAATCTTTTTCTGCATCTATTGAAAGGATCATATGGTCTTTATTTTTGCTTCTGTTAATATGGTGGATAATGTTTATGGACTTGCGTACGTTAAATCAGCCTTGCATCCCTGGGATGAAACCTACTTGATCATGATGTATGACTTTTTTGATGATAAGCTGTAATCTATTGGCTAGGATTTTGTTGAGAATTTTTGCATCTATATTCATGAGTGAAAACTGGTCTGAAATTCTCCTTTTTAGTTGAGTCTTTTCTTGGTTTTGGTATCAGGGTGATGTTTGCTTCATAGAACGTATTGGGGAAGATTCCTTCCTCCGCAATTTTTTGGAATAATTTCTGCAGTACAGGAATAAGCTCTTCCTTGAAGGTTTGATAGAATTCTGGTGTGAAGCCATCTGGACCAGGGCATTTTTTGGTTGGAAGCTTTTTTATTGTTTCTTTAATCTCAGTGCTTGAAA
>CAUYPK010026682.1:0-11291 GCA_963574355.1 Loris lydekkerianus | reverse complement strand
GGGAGGGAGGGAGGGAGAGAGGGAGAGTGTGAGAGAGAGAGAGAGAGGGAGAGAGAGAGGGAGAGGAAGAGGGAGAGAGTGAGAGTGAGAGATAGAGAGGGAGGGAGGGAGGGAGAGAGGGAGGGAGAGTGAGAGAGAGAGGGAGAGAGAGAGTGAGAGTGAGAGAGAGAGTGTGAGAGAGAGAGGGAGAGAGAGAGGGAGAGGGTGATAGAGAGAGAGAGACAGAATGAGTGGGAGAGTGAGAGAGAGGGAGAGAGAGACAGAGGGCGAGGAGAGAGAGAGAGAGAGAGGGAAATGGAGAGAGAGAGGGAGAGAAAGAGAGAGAGGGAGAGTGAGAGAGAGAGAGGGGGAGAGAGAGAGAGAGGGAGGGGGGGAGAGAGACAGAGAGAGAAATGGAGAGAGAGAGAGAGGGAGAGAAAGAGAGAGAGGGAGAGTGAGAGAGACCGGGAGAGAGAGAGAGAGAGAGTGAAAGACAGGAATAGAGTGACAGGGAGTTGAGAGAGAGAGGGGGAGAGGGCGAGTGTGATAGAGAGAGGAAGAGTGTTAAAGAGGGAGAATGAGAGAGAGGGAGAGTGAGACGGAGAGAGAGAGGGAGAGACAAGGAGAGAGAGAGAGAGAGAGAGAGAGAGAGAGAGAGAGAGAGAGAGAGAAGGCATGTGAAACTCTTTCTTCCCATTCTTATGAGGCCACAATCCTATTAGTTCAGGGGCCATTGTCATTTAATCTTAATTATCTTCTAAATAAAGGTCCAAATAGTCACAGTGATAGTCACAGCTTTAACGTAGGGATTTTGGTGATGGTGGTGGTGGGGCCACAATTTACTTCATATCATGTGGATTATAAGTATCATCTTTATAAAGTTATTGTAGGAAACTGAGATCTTGGTGATATGCAAACTTTGCCTCCGGGAACATGGCGTATGTCCTAATTTTTTCAAATCACATTTTGTAATTTAATAAAAATCTGTGGTTTTCTTCATTTAGGCATAGCATATATACTGTTATTTTTTCTTGCCATTTTCAAAGGGAATTTATTTTTCATTATGCTTTCTAACTAAATATTTCTGGAATATAGAAAAACTTTTTTAATGTATCATTATTTTATATTTGCCAATTGGTTTTAATAATTTTCTAATTGATTTTCTCAAACTTAGGGAAATTGTTTTTTACTTCCAAATAGTGGTAATTTGGTCAGTTACCTTCTCATATTTTGTGTATTTGTTTTCTGTTTTTATTGTATTATTTCATTACTAGGGCTTTCAGAATAATGCTGGATGGCTGGGAAGCTCATGGGTCATCAAGATGTGGTCCTGATGCTAATGACAAATTCTCCGGGATTTCGTCACAGGTGAGCACAGTGCACAGAGGTGACAAAGCTGCCTGGTTGAGAGATGGCCCCTGGAGTCTGTGTTGTGTTCTAACCCCAGCTCCTCTACCGATTAGCTGTGTGAACCTGGGAAAGTGACTTAAAGTCTTTGTTCCCGATTATGTCATCTATAAAGTGGAGATGGTAACCACGTGTTCCTCATGGATTTATTGGAAAACTAAATACATTTGCATGTTAAAATACTGAGATAGAAACTGACATCAAATATGTCCTCTATAAACACTTGCCCTATTTGTAAATAGGATGTCTGTTAGCTTGAAATATTTTATCATTGTAACAAAATACCACATTTCTTCAAGTTAACTAAGAACTTTTACGTGAATGGATGTTTAGTATTATCAAGTGTCTGTTCCTCTCTTTGACGTGATGAACTATCAAAGTAGATCTCCTGATGTTGAGCTATTTATTTATTTAATATGTCGAACCATTTTAAGGTAAATCAATAACTACCTTAACATGGTGTGAAAGTTTATTTAAAAAATCATTTTATCATGGAAATTTTCAAAAATAGTCAAAAGCGGAGGAAAAAAGCATGATTAACCCTTATACCTAGCTTCAACAATTATCAACATTTTTCAGTTTGTGGCAAATCTTATCTTTATATATTCCTCTGAATTATATCTGTTAATTTAATTTTGGGGGTAATATATGTTCACCCATGCATCTGGATTATGTTTGTTAATATAATATAAAATGTACTAACATAATACATTACATCCAGATTCTTAAGTAATATTGACCTGGTTTGTATGTGTGTGTGTGTAGTACGTTGGGTTGTTTTTTTAAAACATCAATATTGTGTTCACATTGCAGAATAAAAGTTACATTTTATATTATCATTTTGTACAAATATTCTCTTAAATTTATTTTAATCTTGCCCTTCCTTGATTCAATTCATCCATGGCTAGGACATATTTAAATCCTGCAGCTTTTGGAAAGGTATAACACAAAAGATAAAGTAGCTCCCTAGCTGACCACCTCCCTACACTGACTCTTGGGTGGTCAACTCACAGAGATTCTGCTGCATAAAGATTACTGTTAGTTTGAGGGTCAGAAAGAATATATAAAGAGTCAAACTTCCAAATTAAACAGACTCTGAACTGGGGGAGTGAGAAATTGTCAAAGTGAATTTCAGTAGGCATTGAGAAGAAAACGTGTGCTTTGACTTCCTGTTGCAGAGAGGGGATAATAGAGACTCCAGATAGTGCCGGGGTGCCTGGAGGAAAGGGCGTCCACCATCTCCTTCCCAGGGAGAGCGTACAAACAGCATGGCCACAGCCCACACCCAGAGCACATGGGGTGACTCATCATTTCCTTTTTTTTTTGTTGGCAGAAGCAGAGTCTCACTTTATCTCCCACAGTAGAGTGCTTTGCCGTCTCAGCTCACAGCAACCTTCAACTCCTGGGCTTAGGCAAGTCTCTTGCCTCAGCCTCCCAAGTAGCTTGGACTACAGGAGCCTGCCACAATACCTGACTACCATTATTTCATTTTTAATATCAGTGTTATTTTTTAAGGTATTGATGAATTCCCAGGTGTTTTGATTTCTTTAGATAAATTTTTGTTCCCAACTCTTATTCAAAAGGGTCTTTTTTGATGCAAATGTGTTTGTGGTAAAAAACGGTTGTATCCTCATATTAATTTGAAGTTAAAAAAAAGAAAAAGAAAATAAATTCAATTATTCATCAAAACTAACCTTCCTCTAAAACCACCCACCCACCCAACCAACCAACCAACCAAACAAACAAAAATGGTCTTTTTAAAATTGTTACAGAAGAAAATACAATGTGTTCTATTTTTATTTTTTTAAATTAAAACATTCGTGTGCTCTGACATAAAATTAAGCTTTGTAAATGGTCTAGAAATATTTTAAAGATTATGTATTCTGTATTTCAATTGCAAAGTAAAAAATGTGTAGCTGTTAAATAACTTCATTGATTTTATTACCAGAATACTCTATGTTATCATATAATTTTGATCAAATTAATTTTTGGATACAAGAGATGTGGATTAAACTTTTTCATTGTGATTGTAGTTATGTCTAAATATGTTATTTTAAATAAAGATTTTCTCTTCCAAACAGCAAAGTTGAATTTCACTATTTGACTCAATAGTACAGATTTTGCCTTTTTAAACAAGAAGTTGAATACATTCATATTTATTGTGGTAAAAAGTGTGCCTGATTTTAATTATTTTGCACTTTCTATTTTGCTTCCTTGATTTTTTTCTTTTTTATTGCTCTCACTACATTTTATACTTAATAATATGTCAACTAAATATTATTTGATATATACACAATGAACTTTTTAAAAGAATAATCTTCAACATAAGAGCTCTTTTATGATTAAGTTTTACAATTACTTATATAAGCTATAAATTTTTCTTATTTGCACATCAATTTTGCTTTTGAACAATATCTTTCTCAATCCTGCATTCTTTATTTTTTATACATTTCTTTTTCAGCTGAGGTACTTCTTCAAGAATAAATTTTTCTTCAGGAAAGTACATAAATATAAGATGCTCTTATACTTCAGTTTTTTTTTTTCTATTCTCTATTACTCAGAGAATATTTTATGCAATTTTTTTGGTTGTTGCAATGACACTGAATTATTAAATATTAAACGTTTACTGTTAATTCAACTGCATTGAATTCAAAGCACAGCCATGTCATTTGCATCTAGGACCTCTGTTTCTAAATGCCACTCTGATATATGGAGTTCTCCTGACATGGTAAATAAACCAGTGAAGATGACATTTTAAAAATTAATTCTAGCAAATATCTACAATTTTATGGCAACATGCCAAGTCCTAAACAAGGGATGACTCACTCCTCACTAAATGGTACTAGTGATACAAAGCCCTCCTCCTGCTCTTCATGACTATTAGGCAAATTCCTACACCTGAACTGTGCATTGCTTTGTGTCTGCGTTTAAGATTCATGCATGGGTATCAAGGAAATGGAATTCACATGAATTGTACGCTTACTATTTTTCAGTTATTGAGCCAAGTCCTTTCAATGTTTTATCCTATTCATTTAATGGAAAACCAAGAGTCTGTAACTGGTGCGTGTTACACTACAAACTAGTTAGGTGGCATTCGTGCCCACGGTTTTTTGAACTCTGGACTTGTCTGTGTGTTCTTCTGTGTTATTTCAGAAAAGATACTGGGCTGCCCCTGAAACATGAGCTCCATGTTCTGGGCTAGGCTGTGTCATCTGAATTTTGCTTGGTTTTTGAGACTACTGTAATGGTATATCAGCTTTCTCTTATGGTTGCTTTTCTTTGGGCTCTTTTCAAGTCTAGCTTAATCATGATGAAATGTTCACTCCTGATTATCACTGTCTGAATGAGAAGTCACAACCTTTGCCAATAAAGTTTCAGGAGACAGTATTTTCTTGGGCTTGACTCTACTTTTAACCTCAGCCAGCCTCCTCTGCAACATTGATTCATCTATAAACAGAATTAAAGTAATACTAAATTTAATAGAAAGGCTCTTAAGCAGAATTTTATAGGATTTCAATTATACTGAAGAGCCTTTCATGATGGTCTTGCCCTTATATTTATGTAGAACATTCTAATTTGTGGAGCTTATTCATTCATATATATTCCTTAACTAAAGTAACCTCTGCTGAATACCTCCAACGTGCTGGGTGCAGTGCTGGGTCTTAGAGAATCAAAAATCAAGAAAATGTGGCCACAGTCCTTGAGAGCTCATTGTCTAGTAGCAAAATGGCATACAATGATAGATACCTTGCATAACGTAGGAAACGCCACAGCCAAGATGGAAATAAAGTGGGAGAGGATCATAATTCAGTGGCAGAAAGCAGTGGAGTGAGGTTGGTAAGCTTTTGAGTTAAAATGCTGTGATCCAAAAATTCTATTCACAGCCAAATTTATGGTTTATGAGTAGAAGCAAAAGAAAAACATGGTCACATTTGTAAGCTCTTAGAAAATATACTACACTCATATTCTTCCCCAAAACTTCACTTGAAGATATATATACCAGGAAACTGTGTCATAAATCAAAATAAAGAACTCAAGCATGGAGAAGTCATGGCATGAAAGAAATAGAAGAAAACCATAAAGTATTTCAAAGATGAATTACATCTAAATAATTGCTGTGTGGTTACAAACAAGAATGTAAATGTCATGGGTAATTCTTCAAAGAAAAGATTCATGATAGTGTAAAAAGAATTTGTCATTAAGAATCTGGTTTAAAAACTTCTCAGTTATAATATTTAGAATAAGGAGAGATTGGGTGAGAAATCGTAAAAGTTATCATGTACTTTAATTTTTTCAGCTTTCCTGATCATAAATATACTGCACTGTAGAAAGTATACTGAAAAAAACCCCACCTTTAATACACATACAAACACTTGAAAAGTTTTAAAATTTCTTTCCAAATTGCCAAATGAAAAAAAGTTAGTAAAAATATGGCAAAGGAAACATGAATGGGTATAAAAATAAGAAAATATAATATAGATGGCTGAAGTAAGGTCATCTATATTGCTTATGAAAATGAATATAATTGGATTGAACACGTCTATTAAAATAGCAGTTAAAATGTAAATTACGATAGTCTTAAATCAACCAAAAAATGGAATTTGACTTAATGTTCTTTCCAGGACACCCACTTAAAAATAAAGTATTCAAAATGTAAGAACAAAAAGAATAAAAATTTGCCTTACGTAGTAAAAGAAATCAAAGGGAATGAATTAACAAATTGAATTTCACAAAATATTAAAAGAATAACACAACTATTTCTAAGTAAAATTTATTTCAGGAATGCAAGGATGGCTTAACATTAGGAAATCTGTCCATAAAATTAATTTTGTTAGTAGATTAGAAATTAGTAAAAGACCAGAGTAATCATCTCCAAACCTTAAATCACAAGTCATAAAATTAGATAACTAGTCCATATAATGTATTTTTTATTAGCTAGAAGTTAATAAAAGTTAAAAGGTAACTTGCTTATCATGGTTAACATTGGTATACTAGAAAATTTCCATCAAAGTAAAAAAATAAATAGGAAAAATATATATTTGGCAGTTTAACAGATATGGGCCCATGTCCCAATTTCATACCCACTAGCTTTGTGACCTTGATTTCTCCAAGGTCTCATGTTTTCACATTTGTAACATAATGACAAAACAATAATAGTCATGTAAAACAATGTAAATAACAAATACACATATAAAACAAACATAAAACAATAATAGTCATGTTAGTGAGCTAACAGCTATCACAGTGAAAGCCACCAGCTGTGTTAGGCACCAAATTAGTGTGTTGCAAGAATTTAGTCTCCATAACAACTCTGGGGTGTAGGTTGTATTGTTATTCTTGTTTTGCAGACAGGAAACTGAGAATATGAAAGGGTCAGTAACTTCTACACCATAAGGTTATTTTGAAGGATAAGAAAGACAAGCTGTATAAACTGCTTTGCAGAGTTTAACTCATACTACCCATAGTAACATTTCTTAAGTGCTATTATACAAAAAATATTACTAGCAAAACAATTTTGCAATATTATTATAAATATTTTTTTGCCAGGGTAGTACAAGTGTCAAGAAGATAGAGACACTGAATCTGGTGTCTCTATCTACAAAATGTTTACCATATATACTCTAGTATAAGCTGAGTTTTTTCGGCACAAAATTTGTGCCGAGTTCAGGTTTTTTGGCACAAATTTTGTACTGAAAAAAACTCGGCTTATACTCGAGTATATACGGTATTTTTTCATCTACTGGGAAGACCCAAGTAATAAACTGAAAAATTTACTTGAAATAAAGTAGTTTAATAAGGGAGCTAAAATACAAATACAACAGTCAATAACTTTTCCTTGTATTAGTAAATCTTGCACTTTGTAAAGGAAAAAAATTTATTTGAAATGACAACAATAAAAAGTATACCTAGGAATGAATTTAATGAGAAATATACTGCATTTATTTAAAGTGAACTATAAGGTCAGGTGCAGTGGCTCACGCGTGTAATCCCAGCACTCTGGGAGGCCGAGGCAGGTGGATTGTCTGAGCTCACCGGTTGGAGACCAGCTGGGTGCTGTGGCAGGCTCCTATAGTCCCAGCTACTCCAGAGGCTGAGGCAAGAGGATCACTTAAGCCCAGGAGTTTGAGGTTACTGTGAGCTGTGATGCTGCAGCACTCTACCGAGGGTGAACAAAGTGAGACTCTGTCTCAAAAATAAACAAACAAACAAATAAATAAATAAATAGATAAATAAAATAAACTATAAAACTTTAATGATAAATGTCTTTTACCCACTTTTTAATGAAGTTATTTGTATTTTGATTGCTGATTTGTTAGAGTTTTTTATAGATTCTGGATATCACTCCTTGGTCAGATACAAAGTTTGAGAATATTTCTTTTCCCATTCTATAGGTTGTATGTTTACTCTGTTGATTTTGTTGTTGTTCTGCATACATTCTTTAGTTTAAGTACTATTTATTTATTTTTATCTATGTTTCATTTGCCTTTGATGTTTTAGACATAATTCTTTACCTAGACCAACATCTGAAAGAGTTTTTCCCAGGTTTTCTTCCAGAATTTTTATGATTTCTGGTGTTACATTTAAGTCTTTAATCCATTGTGAGTTAATTTAAATATATGTGGTGAGAGATACGACTCAGCTTCACTATCTTTTGGCTGCTCAGTTTTCTCAGTACCGTTTATTGAATGGGGAGTCCTCTCTCCAGGGCATGTTCTTGTCTGCTGTGCTGAGATCAGTTGATTGTAAGGATCTGACTCAGTTTGAGGGCCTCTCTTCTGTTCCACTGATCTGTGTGTCTACTTTTATATAGTACCATGCTGTTTTGGTTACTATTGCCTTGTAGTTAATAGTTTATTTTAATATTGGGTAATTTTATGATTTCCTTTTTTTTCCTGTTTTTTTTTTTTTTTTTTTTTTTTCAATTTTTGGCCAGGGCCGGGTTTGAACCCACCACCTCCAGTATATGGAGCCGGTGCTCTACTCCTTGAGCCACATGAGCCACCCTATATTTGTTCATTTTATTTAAGATTGCTTTAGGTATTAAGGCTCTTTTTTGGTTCCATATGAATTTTAGGATTGTTTTTTCTAATTTAGTTAAAAATTAGGTTGGCATTTTAATAGGAACTGCATTGTACCTGAGATTGCTTTGGGCAGTACAGTCATTTTCAAAATACTGATTCTTACAATCCATGACCATGGGACGTTTTTCCGTTTTTCTGTGTCGTTTACAATTTTTTCATCAGTGTTTTGTAGTTCTCCTTGTAGAGATCTTTCAAAAGAAGAGATGCAAATAGCCAACAAACATGAAAAGATGCTTCACTAATTAATCATCAGGGAAATGTAAATTAAAGCCCCAATGAGATACCACCTTACCCCAGTTAGAATGGCCATTATTAAAAAGTCAGAAAACAATATGTCGGTGCAGTTGTGAAAAGGGAATGTTTATACACTGTTTATGGGGATGTAAATTAGTATAACCTTAGAAGACGAAAGTGTGGAGATTTCTCAAAGAACTGTAGGTAAAGCTACCTTTTGATTTAGTAGGCCTACTACTGGGAAAATGTGGTACTCAGCCACAAATAATAATAATAATAATAATGCCCTTTGAATCAAATTGAATGGAACTGGAGGCCATTTTCCCAAGGGAATGGATACAGGAATGGAAAACTACATGCCACGTATGTGGTGTATGCAGAGGCATGCAGTGTGTACAGCTGACACTGGAGACTTAGAAGGGGGGGTATGAGGAAGGGGGTGAGAAGAAAGATCACCTATTGGGTGCATTATACACTGGGTGATGGCTCCACTAAACAATTCATCTGTGTAACCAAAAACCTCTTGAATCCCCAAATATCTTAAAATAAAGAATAAAATTTTAGTGAAGAACGTAAAATAGTTTTTATTTAATTGGAAGGAAAACTTGATGAATAATTGGGAACATTTTTCACTTAAAATATTTCACTATCTTCCTGATAAATCCCTAAGGTCACCACATCACCAGTGCAAACCTCAAAGGCGAGTTTTTAGAATGGTGTCACACAATCACAAAGCTCATGCAATTGAATAAACTGGTGAGAAGACAAAAATATTGTAAAAAGACATGATGATGGAGAGGTTTCTCTACTAATTATTAACATGTATTTTAAAGTCACAATAACTCCTCAGTTTCATTCTGTCAAAAGGATTTATAGACAAAGAAATGAAAGAGAGTTAATAATTGTGAATAGATCCAAGCATGTATGATTTGTCTATATGATAAAGAAAGTCTCAGTTGTACAATTGAGTACTGAAATGGAAGACTCACCAGGTTAAATAAAAGAACAGTAAAAATACATTGTATTAAGGGTACTTTAGAGAAACAGAACCAAGAGGTTGTGCGTGCTACATACATGAAAGGATTTATTTTAAGGAATTGGCTCACATGATTGCAAAGGCTGGTAAATCCCAGTCTGAAGGGTGGGCCAGCAGGGTAGAGGCCCAGGCAAGAGCAGTTCCAGTCTGAGACGTTTGTAGCCGAATTCCCTCCTGCGCGGGGGAGGTCAGTCTTCTGTTCCATTCAAGCCTTCAACTGATTTGCTGAGGTCCACCACATTTTGGAAGGCAATCTGCTTTACTTAAAGTCCATTAATTTCAGTGTTAATCTCATCCAAAAACACCCACGTAGAAACATCCAGAATAATGTTTGAACACAGATTTGGGAAATGTGGCCCAGCCAAGTTGATACATAAAATTAACCATCACATGAAAAAAATATATCTGAAACATTTTAAATGAATCAAAGATTTAGGATTTAAAGTAATCAGATGGGTAAATACAACAGAAGAATATTTAAGTGGATATTTCATCTCAGAGTGAAGAAACATGTTGCTGTCCATGATGTCAAAGGTAGCAACTATTTGAGCAGGTGTTTTTCAGGCTTGTCACTGGCCTTCTGGCAAGACGCTCCATTGTGTGGGAGCATTCTGGATGTGGCAGGACAGCTGGCACCTCTAACTTCTGCCCTCTTAAGGTCAGTGACTGTGAGAGCTCAAAAGGATTCCATCCATTACCTAATACCTCCCAGGGGTGGTCACCAATCGAGAATAGCAGTGTTAGCATAAAAACTAAAAATGGGGTTAAAGGTAACAGCAACTTCTTTGGCATTCCTCCCACTGAGAGGTGAGGACGTGTACTCAACCCTTAAGTCTTGGTGGGCTTGTTACTGCTTTGTCTGGTAGAATGTGGCAGAGTGATGCTTTTTTTCTTTTTAAGACAGAGTCTCACATTGTCACCTTTGGTCGAGTGCCATGACACCATAGCACCTCAAACTCTCAGGCTCAAGTGATCCTCTTACCTCCTGAGTAGCTGGGACAACAGGCAGCCAGCACAATGCCTGGCTAGTTTTTAAGAGATGGGATTTCACTCTTTCTCAGGCTGGTCTCAAACTTGCAACCTCCAGCACCTGACTTCTGATGCTGAGTCCTAAACGACTATGCAGCTTTTGCCTTGTTCCTTGAAATTCGCTTTTGGAGGTCTGAGTCCCCTGAAGCCCAGCTCCATAGAGAGGCAGTGAAGCCACTGCTGAGTAGTCTCTTATCAGCCTGACTGTCACACACATGAGTGAAGCAGTCCCCAGCCATTCCCAGCACCACCCAGCTTTTTGAGATTCACTAGCTGGGGCCCTAGGAGTAGCAGAGCAGAGACAGACGAGACAGCTGAGCTGGGCTCTGTCTGAATTTTTGATCCCTGGAATTCGTAGGCTCAATGAAACGGTGCTTATTTCATGCCATCTAGGTTGGTTTGTTATAAGGCAATAGATTACTGAAAAACTGACTATGTAAAATTATCCTTGAAATACCCCAACCCTCTATATATTAAAAAACAACATGTCTGTTGCCCACAATGAAATGGGATCACTTGTTCTT